>JZLH01S0139025.1:54640-68037 GCA_001188425.1 Eucidaris tribuloides
CGACTCCAGTCGTGAGATATGCTGAAAATACGATTTTCTTTGTGACGTCATAGATGACGTCACAACACTTTGACATAGAAAGCGATGCCTGAAATGTTATCTACGCATCATAGTCTATCAGAATAAGCAATAAAAAGTAGGGGTCACCGTTAATTCTAGAAAGTTATGAGTGATTTAAAAATGCAGCAATTCACTACGCGCGCAATGCGCGCGCATTTCCGTATTTTTGACTTGTAAGCGATATTTTTGGTCTGGCTGGTCGGGAAAGGGTTCCCATTGATGGAGAATTCAGTCAGCAATCTAAATCCATCGAAAAAACAATGATATTCGGTCTGGAAAGGGGTGCGCACGAAAAAACGCGCGCGCGCACCAAAATGCTCCAAATGACCTGAAACGTATAGTGCTGTCAATAAGAAGTGATTTGGAGCATTTTTGCATTTTACGCGCCCGTCGTGACGCGCACGCGTACGAGGTATGGTCCAAAAGTTGACCCTTGACCTGAACTTGACCTTTGCCAAATTTCGTTGTATTAGTCGACCGCCGGCTTGAGATATCGCAAATGTAGGCTAGGTCTAACTTTTGGCTTTTGACGTCACAGGTGATCTATCACACTGACCTGATAACCATGTCGAGATATTAACATGGGACATAACTATGCCAAGTTACAAGATTATTGCCGTCTTTGTTCTTGAGATATCGCGGGCACAAAAAAATGACCAGAAAGAAACATAAATAAAGAAAAAAATTCTGACGAAATCTATGGTGATCCGCGTTTACGCGGATCACCAATTAATGACATTTTGCCAATAATGGTGAAGAAATTAGTGATTATACTCGTAGCATTCTTTCTGGGCCACCCTGTATTACAGTCTGGAAAACTGTCCCAAGGCCAAAAGAAAAGAAAAAGGAACAATGCAGATAATTGACATTGAGGAAATTTCTTGCATGGCCCTGGTTGATAACCAAGCTATTAACATGGTGTGAATATAAAATTTCAAAATGCATTAAATATGATCCTTGTAGATGTAGACTCTACATTTAATAAAAATAAGTGAATATTTAGAGCAATTTAGCTATTTAGACAATTCTCAAGCAATATTGTCTCATCAAAATGAAGAAAAAGTTGTCAAAATTGACTTTTTATTCTTATTTCCCGCTTTTTGCCATATTTACCGGACGGCCTCTTATTTCCTGGACGGTATTTACCGGTAATTACCGCCGGTATTTCCCACCTTTTATATTTCCCGCCCAACCCTGTATTTATTGGGCTCGGAAATATTGTTTGGAGGTTTTTTCCAGTTTTTTCCAGTAAAAAACAGAAAAAAAGGGGTTTCTTCCAGTTTTTTCCAGAAAAAATAGTTTTTTCCGGAAGAAACCCAACCCTGATTATGAAATTGGTCTAAAGGCAACATATGCCCTAGTCTGGCTTCCAGACATATAGGCCTACATTATTAAATCCATCTTTATATTTATAAGAAAACTACTATCATTGGTCAACTGCTTTGAATAATAAAAGTGTTTTGATTTAAGGTAAAGTTAGTATGTCCGGAGACAAAACAGTGGGAGAATGGGTATACTATGGGGGTAAAAAAAGTTGCATGGTCTAGAACTGAGATAACATATGCCCAAACCAAATTTTGCGAAAGTAATCTTCGGGAAGTGAAACTTTGCGAAGTTTGCTGTAAGTGTGAATGCACCTTCTGTCATTCAAGGGGTTCCAGTTTCTAGTTTCAATTTGACTGCCAGGGATAGGGGCAGGTAGTGCTACTTTTTGTGTCAGCTCTCAAGTATAACACCTTAGATTACTCACACAAGTTTGTCCCTGACTACAAACTGCATGGGTGTTTACATAGTGTAGGCCTATGTACCAGTTTACCGGTTTTGTTTTATTTGCAGTTCGTTTCTGAATGAGCCTGCCTGCCCCACTTCGAGCCCCTTGCCACTGTAACCAAGATGACGGCCATCAGACACACCCTACAGCGCGACGTCTTCTTACCCAACGATGAACGTCTCATTGGGGTGGTCCACGTCTCAAAAGGTGGAAAGAAGAAGAAAGTCAGCTTTCTCTGTGCCACAGGTTGGTTGGGAGTATTTTGTATATGGACCTTAATGGCAGTTTACAGTGGCCCTTTTGCAACTTACGGGGTGCTTTGAAAATATCGGGGGCAAAATCGCCCTGATCCCTTGTGAAATTTCTTCCCCCTGGGTAGCAAAATATAAACTTTACTGAATAATTTTTGTTTACAGATTATACATATGATTTATGGTGTCAGAACACTCAAGAATGAGAGATTTATCGATTGAAGAGAATAGAAATTTCTATTACTGAACTATATCTTTGAATTAACAAAACAATGATATCCATGTAGTTTAGTGTTGTATCTAAGGTTATTTTACTATCTGAAAACCGGACTTCAATATCCAAACGGTTTCGAATAACGTAAACAAACAGATTGCCTGTCATAATATTTGTATTTGTTGTTGATGTTGGATAATCCCCACTGACAAATAAAGAGTAACAATCCTGTGAGTATGTCCATGTACATGGACTTGCCGTACTACAGTGTGTACTAGAGTTCACAAGGGTGAAAATAAACCCTAAAAAAGATATATGTTCCTTCCTTTCTAAATTGACATGACTTGTGATTAAACCTTGCCCCCCAGACAGACCTATTGCATAGTTCGCATTCCTACAGGTCAAACTTTCTCTCCCAGGAAGTCCTAATGACCTGCCATAATATACCAACTGCACTTGAGAGCTGAGTGAGATGAACTTATGAATTTTGTTCACACACTTTGCAATAACCGCAATGACAGATTCATAAACGGGTTTGCTTTTGAAGGTTGGTACCCGGTCGGATAACCGTACGGATAATGTTTAATATAGTTTCATCTACATTGTAGTTCTGATTCAAGGAACCAAAATAATTATTGAAAATGTACAAAATTTGGCAAGTCTCTTTCAGAGGTCTAAGGAGTTGCTTAACCCTAATCAGACTGGGGTATTGTGGAGGCTGGAAAGACTAGGGGGGGGGGGGCCTAAAGGGCCCCCCTTCAGATCTCGGCCGTTGATCGCGCGATCGCGATGAAAATTGACACACACGTCACCCGTGACATAATCTACAGAATTGTATATTTGATTGTTCAAAAATTAGTCAAATTTATTTTTAATTAATTAATTATGCTAATTTATGCATGAAATTAGAATTTGGCTGTAAATTATTAGGTAAAGCCCTTGAAGTGCTCATTTTATGTTTAAAGACTCTTTGCAAGATTCTGATTGGAAGCACATCAAAAAAATTTCGGTATCAAAATGTTTTCTTATGTATTTTATTGTTTTTGGAATTTCTTATGTATTTCTTTGTTTTTCGACTTTTTGTTTTTTATTGTTTTTTTCAATGGAAATTGTCGGCGACTCATTTCGGTCATAATAGCAGCAAATGCAAATGATTGTTATCATGAAAGCCAAATTAATCGTCATTTATGATTTTATTTACATTGACTTTGTACATGAAATCACGTTTTTGTGCAATTTTGGGTCTGACGCACGGGTGCAAAATTATGCATAACTCGTGAACGGGGTACCCGGGCGTCGCAAATTTGGGCTTAAAAGATGCGCAAGACTCCAAAGAAAAAAGTCATGAAATATCGCGGCCATAGCTTCTCGCGTTAAAAATTTATCGCAAAAAATGTCGAGAAGGGGGCCTTTTAGGCCCCCCCCCCAGTCTTTTTAGGGTTAACCTGCTGGCTATGGGAACCGGATGTGTCATGTATTAATTGTGTGGGGATTAGGGAATCATTGAAACATTGAAACTTATTGATTTGCTGTCGCGTTTGATGTGCTCCTCCTAGTGACCACCGACCAGCCAGCTCAAGTATTCATCCACAAAGTGAAGAAGACCGATAAGGATGCATTCAAGAAACGACAGTCTTGGCCACTAGTGGAGTTGAAGGTTGTTGATGGCAAGGACCCCAAAATTGTAAGGAAATTACCATTTTATCCCTTGATCTTTTCTTATTTCGTTTAGGGGGGGGGGGGTGGGAGGGGTGATGCTTATTTGTTAACCTCTGACGTACATGTACAGTTCCTGAGATGTTTAATGCAATGCAGTGCTCACATACATGTACAGGCTCCTTAGTAGTACAGTACAGGTCAGTCTTTACAAAAAAAATTCTCATCTTTTCATACTACAGGCATCGAGGGACATCTGCATAAAACATATTATGCGCTGTATACAACCTGTGTAGTTTTATTATGTGTGAGAAGGATTCTCTGTATTGTATAAAGAAAGCTGTAGCTGCCTAGCAGAGTAATGAGTGTACATTTATTCATATTTGAATACAGAAAGACACACCCCTTTCATTCAGTTCTTTCAATGTATGTATTGTTTATACAGTATAATTGGTTTTCGATGTTCTATTGTTATAGGACGTGCCAGAGTTTGATCTTCACTTTGAGAAGATCTACAAGTGGATAGCCAGCAGTGTGGTGGACAAAAATGCATTCATTGCCTCCGTCTGGAAAGTGAGTTATCGTTGATTTAATTTCGACCCCCTAGAGTGGGTGTCCATGCCAACAATTTATATTGACATGTTAATATTGGAATTTTTTCTTGTCAACAGCATGTCTTCAGAACTGTAAAATTGGCCGGCCATTTGCATGGCACTATAGTCTTCACTTACCTCGTGTTAATGTTATCTGTTTAATTGCAATTTGCATACGTTTACCATAGTTGTTGGGTATAGTTAGATCATCCTTAGTTTACACTTGTAATTGGCTTAAAAATAGGTATGAAAACTTAAAGAATTCAGAAGGCTGAGATTGAGAGAGAGTAATAGGGAGGTGAGCAATATTTTATGTATGGTTTTTTGTTTCTTCAGTTTCCTACATTGATTTTCACATTTTTAAAAAAATCAAAATAAAGGATAAAAATGATACCATATGTCTTTTATTTCAACAGCTCAGCCAGAGATATCTCAAACAGCTGAAAAAGCCAGATTTCATCAACGTCAAGCCATCATTGTTGGAGGGTAAGTGAGTGTGCACAGTATTTTGTAGCTGGGGAATGACAAAATTTGGTATGTCAAACATTTTACATGTTTACAAGAGGTAATAAACTGGGCTGCCTTGCCTTGCTTTTAACTGGCGATGGTGGCTGTACCTTTCCAGATTTCTTCAGAACAATATCGGGCTCACCAGTTACAAGAATTTGTGACAAAAAGGGCAAATGCCTTCAAATCCTTGTGTGACATAGTAGATCAAGAAGCGTGGAGATTGTAATCTTGATTCCCATGTTTTCAAAGGGATATAGAACCTGTTATAATGTGTGCAACTGAACATCATACAAGCAAACTGTACCATAGTTATCTTTCAGACATGAATTAAAAAAAAAACCCTGAGAAGTATCAGTCCATGGTTTAGATAGTAATGGAACAACATTCATTATTCCTTTTTTTCCCAAGGTTTGAAAGGAAATTTTGCTCTGTGCAGAAATGACTGTTCAGAATGAAAAACTCTGTTTCTCGGCATGGAAACTATTGAAATAATTCTAGTGTTTGCCGAAACCTAAAAAAACATTGTTTGATTTGTCTCATAGAATATGTCTTGGTGGATCAAACGAGAGTGCTTCAGTCCTAAAACTCAAACTTTGTTTGATTTGCCTTGTAGAATATATATCGGTGGATCAAACGAGAGTGGTGCAGTCATAAACCTCAAACTTTGTTTGATTTGCCTTGTAGAGTATGTCTCAGTGGATCAAACGAGAGTGGTCCAGTCGGAAGACGACCTAAGCAGCGACGACTACCAGGCCCTGTCAAGCCGAGAGGAGGGCGACCTGGAACGGATGATGGACGAGTGTGAATTCGCCATCGGGAACGCCGAGGCCTTCATCGAGAGACTGGCCAACGACCTGTCAGTCCTTGATGGGGTATGTTAACCCTCTTGGGACCCTTGAAACCAAAATCCATAGACTTTGCATGTGATATTCTGAATGTGGTACTGGAAGGGTTAGCCATATTGTAATGTTTACGTTTAAAAAATCTGAGCTACGTGATGCTCCATGCTACAACTGTCTCTTTTAAGGTCTGAAAATTTAAGCTCTGAAAAAAAATTGCAGTACAATAAAATCATTAAGTGCTTTTAGAAAGTAAAAATCAATGAGCAATCACTCCAGTTTCCCCTATGATGTAGGTATACAATTTTTGTCCCCAGGACAGTAATTCATGTCCGTGGGAGGGGGTATCCCCCCTCCAACATCCTCCCCCGCTCGGTCGCTTCGCTCCCTCACAAGTATGACTACTTAATTACAGTTTTTCATGTACTTCCTGTACACAATTTTGGAAAACTGACCAATGCAAATCCGTAATAATCTTCTTAAAATATACCTTTAAAATATTAACCGTGCCTAGAATCACGTCTTTTCTATGCGTATTTCCAAAAAATTCCTACCGTGGGAGTGGGTATCCCCCCTACCACACCCCCTACTCGGTCACTTTGCTCCCTCGCATGTTTCCGTCAAGCCCCCAGTAGCCTCCCAAAAATTCTGAAGTAGAACCGCACCGGCCTCTGAACATGAATCACCTTTTTTTTGATACACACTGTATATGGATGCTTGAGATTGCCTATTAAAACAAAGAAGATGCGAAATAACTTGATAATGTCATCTCCCACACATAGGCCAACATACACTCCATCATCGAATCACAGCAAGAGGTGGCGCGTCTCATGTTCCTATTGGACGACAGTCTGAGGGAGGTCAACAAGCTGGAATCCAGCCTCGACGAGTACGACAAGATGCTAGAGGTAGAAGTTTGCTCCTTGAGGTCATTCTTACGGATGTCATTCTAACTTGAAGTGTGTTGTGCATGCACTTGCCCTTAAAGGCACTGTATAACAGTGTTTCCAGTTTAAAAAAATCTGAGCTACATGATTCCCCATGCTACCAGTGTCTTTGATATGGTTTGAAAATGAAGCCCTGAAAAAAATGCAGTTTCAAACGATTATTAAGTGCTTTAAAAAAGTGAGAATCATTGAGAGTCCATTCCAGCTTTTCCCCATAGATTGCTGTGTTGCAGAATTTCCTATCGCCTGATATGAAATTTCATGTGCCATTTGTATCTGCACACATATTGCACTAGATGACAGCATAAACTGTCCAAACTTTGTATTCTAGGGTGTTTATTATGTCCATTCAAACACTGTCAGATATGTCACGAATTGCAAAGTTCTACAATATTTTAAATGCCGGTCTTTCACAGTTTATATAGCGTCGTTAATTATGATTAATTGCATTGCCATTGCCATTTGTTTCTGGGGCCAAGGCTGCACATCAAAATTTGATTTCCTCCTACAGCGCATAGCATATTCTTCCCCTACGGCACAAACTTTTCCCCTACGGCTCAATTACCCAATTTCCCCTATTGAACCTATTTGTTCCCCCCCCCCCCTACGAAGAGCTAGTTTTCCCCTACAAAATAACCTTAGCTAAATGCCAAGTAAAATTGATCACATTCGTCGCCGAAGATGGAATCAAAACTGACAGAAATACTTTAATTCGTCGTGAATTTTAAGAATAATTTTGCCAAATTTGTCAAAATCATCTCATCCCTACAAAATCGTCAAAAACCCTACATTTCCCTACGCGAAGCGTCTTTTCCCGTAGGTATCCCTTACAACACCTACGCTGGCCAAAAATCCCCTAGTGGTAGGGTATTTCCCCTACGAGTGCCAGCTTGCTCTGGTCTCACAATTATATAATATTGGATGCACTTGAGTGGTTATCGTACTATATTGCATTCAGGAAACCATGCATATTGCCACGAGTCGAAGACAGTGCAATATGTATGTTGATGAATGCAACATACGATTTACACGAAGAAAATCACATATATTATTATTACATATACAGATTGAAGAAATTTGCCAAGATCCATTGTTGTTTCCATTTTATTGAAAAACGCATGCCAAAGCTCTGCTACTGCATTTCTCACTCACGCACTTATCCCTCTCTTTCACACGCTCACACTTCATCGCGCAAACGTACAAGTATCGCGTATTCATCACGCACTTCATCGCGTAAAGTAGATGCGCCAGCATTATTACGCCGCTTCGCGCGAACGCAAACAGAGACCCAAAAAATATGCATAATGTTGCACGGCAAATGGTAGCACAGTAAGGCCTATGGGAATTTGATCTTGCATTCAATATCGTTATTATGCAATGGAAATGAAGGTGGTCAAAAAATATGATTTTTAATGCGCCGCTAAAAACTCTTATATATGTAATAATACCTCATATCTAAAAAAATGTTAATGTTCAGGAGAGCAAAAAAACACAGCAAAGGTCACATATGGCCTGATTTTGATTCATTGCCATTATAACTGAAGAACCACCAATCAGATTTCAGAAAAGTCCCTCTAGTCCCTGTCATCCGAAATGATGACGAAGCAATAATAATAATAATAATAATAATAATAATAGAAAAGTATACATTCTGATGCAATGTTGAACCTATTAGATTTTGAAGTTAAAAGGTCAAAGGTCATGAATGTTTACATGTCTAATTTTGACTCATTACCAATATTATTTAAGAACCACCAATCAGTCAAACTTTAGACAAGTATACATTTTGATGTAATGTTGAACCTATTAGATTTTGGATTTGAAAGGTCAAAGGTCACAGGGAATTCTACGTCTGATTTCACTTTGTTAGTATGATGACTTCAAAACCGCTGATTGGATTGGGTCCATACATATGCATGTGGCACTCAAATGTAAGTGTAATGGGGTGAACTAAGACTTGAAATAGGCGAGGGAGTGCAGACAAGGAATTTCCATCGACTGTGATGCAGTTGAAGTGCTCTAAAAACAATTGTTTTATTTTGTCATGGCCAAAGAAAATTCACGATGGGACTATGAACTTGGGTCTGTATGTGTGTGTGTGTGTGTGTGTGTGTGTGTGTGTGTGTGTGTGTGTGTGTGTGTGTGTGTGTGTCGTAGTGTGTGTGTGTGTGTGTGTGTGTGTGTGTGTGTGTGTGTGTGTGTGTGTGTGTGTGTGTGTGTGTGTGTGTGTCCATTACTCCGTTTGTGCTCAGAATCACAAAAAATATTACTTCTCCTTACACCAGATTTTGATTCTGTTTGATTTATATGATATAACTTGGTGAGGGCTTCCAAACCCTTACACATGATTTTTAAATTAATTAAGTTAATTTATGCAAATTTATTCAAAATTGATGAAAAAAATTACCAAAACCAGCTTGTTTGTTATCATTTTTCTACCCATTGTGATTCTGTTTCAGTTGAATTGCAAACTTCCTTGAAACTTGACAAAAACTGATTTGTGTTTTAAACTAGACTTTCAGAAATTAGATGTACACTTCGTGCAGGGATGTTTCTTAGGCATTGCGTAGTGTACTCCTGTTTTAATTCATATTTTCAGGGAGTGCGAGTCCACATGGAGATCATGGAGCAGAAGGACTCCATGATCCAGATCCAGAGCCAGAACCACAGCCAGCTGCTGACCGCCCTGGAGACCATGGTCAGCAAGCTGGACATGCCCCACCTGCAGCAGCTGGCCCTGCTGGACCGTGGTCTGGGGTCGCCGGCGGGCATCATGGAGTGCACCATTGCTGCCAAGACCCTGCAGGAGAAGATGGACGCCGAGTTGCTGCCAGGTTAGTATCCGAGACCACGGGTTCCGAAACCGAGCCCGAGCCAGCTCTAAAACACAACATTTCCATAGGGTTTGTACAAGTGTTTCGGTCTGAGACCGAGATCAAGACCGAGGCCATCAGATATTGGCACACACAGACATCACACACAAAACATACACACAAAAACAACACACATATATACACAGAGATACACATACACACAGATACACAGGCAGGCCTACACAGACACAGACACACATACATACACACTGACAAACACAGACATGCATACACCGACACTCACAGTGATGTGACACACAGAGATACACACCAACAGAGACCCACAGATACACAAACACACACAAACACACATATATCACACACAAACACACGACACACAGACAGACATGTACGTGACACACAGATACACACAAACAGAGACACAGATTCAGACACAAACATACAGATATATGCACAGACACAAGACACACATATAAATATACAGATGAACACAGACACAGGCTCACAAACAGACACACACAGACACATACACATGTATATAGCCACAGTCAGACATCCCCACAAATACTTGATACAGGGACACACACATAAACGAACACATAGACAGATGTAGACAGACACACCCACAGAAACATAGACCATGACACACAAACACACACTCTCGAGGACAACACACAACACACACATAGAAAGACACACACAATGCACAGACACACCATTCTAATCGACAATTGTGCCCCTAGTTTTTTTCATGCACAACTTGTCGCCAAGGAGGCAAAAGACAGTGTAATTTGTGCAAAACCTGATGGCACAAATTCTTGCCGGAGACAATATGTGACGCAGTACAATTTGTGCTGCAAATTAAGTGTTATGATAGGATTGTGATACACTTAAAAGACACATAGGCAGACAATATCCATTTTAGATTGCTTCTCTTTATTGATGTTTGTGGGCATATTAACATTCTGTGTTGCTTTGCATGTATACATCATTGGAATCAATCTTTTTGAAATTCCATACAGCTTAACCCTAACTGCACTGGGGGGGGGGGGCCTGGGAGCCCCCTGGACGTTTCGCTCGATATACCCGCAACATGAAAAGCTCTCGCCGCGACGTTTCGTCACTTTTTTCCTTCGAATCTCCCGCATTCTTTAAGACCATTTTCGCGACGTCCAGGTATGTGGTTCCGAGTTACGCATAATTTTGTACGCCCATGTCGCACCAAAAATTGCTCAAAAACTGAATTCATGTACAATTTCAATACAAATTGTGTTTTCAGCAAAAATCATAAATGTATGAATATTTTGCTAAATACTCATTCAATTTGATTGATTTTATGCTATTTATGATCGCAACAGTGCCCCCACAAATTTCCTTGAAAAAACAATGAAAACAAAAGTTGAAAAAACAAGAAATACATAAAAATTGAAAAAACAATAAAATACATAAGAATAAGTTTAGATATATAAATTTGGTCGTACATTTGTTAAAAACACTACAAAGAGTATCCGACAGAAAAATTAGCACATTTGGAGCTTTATTTAATGATTTAGAGCAAAAGACTGATTTTACTAAAAAAATCATGCTTGCATAAATTAGCATAATTAATCAAACGATATTATTTTTGTAAGAAATAACAATACAACTTTTTAGAGTATGTGGCAGGCGACGTGCGTGCCGATTTTTTGTCGCGACGCGCGGTCGACGGCCGAGATCATAAGGGGGCCTCCGCAGGCCCCCCCCCCCAGTTTTCATGGAGCCAAATAGCCCAGTACAGTAAGGTTAATACATACAATTAAAAGTAAATTTGTTTCAAACCAGTGACCTACATACGGTAAGACAGGTAATGTGTCATACCAACAATTGTAATATGATAAATATTTGTATGATAATTTTGTGTGTGCTGACTACAGATTGTTTAATAACTGTTTACAGTCAAACTGGTATTATCTATGTATACAAAATCTTAAAATATTCTGCTCCTACCTACATGTATTTCCAAAATGTGATCACTGCATACATGTATATACAATACAACCACACATACACTACGATCAATGTCAGACAGAAGCCTGTGGTCCATTCCTAGGAGTAGTGTCAAAGGGGGATAAGTTGAAGATCCTGAACGTTGAAATAATCTCCCACTCAACCTGTAAGCTACATGATTACCCATGATACTAGTGTCTTTTATAAGCCTTTTGAAAAATTACAGTTCAAATGACCAGTAAGTACTTAAAAAAAGTAAAAATCATTGAGAGCCCATTCCAGTTTTCCCCCATAGACTGCTTTGTTTTAGAATTTTTATTGGCAGAGAATAATTCATGTGCCAATTTTTATCTGTACATATTTTACAGGTGATAGCATAACTGAACTTTGTGTTGTGGGGTGTTTATTTGTCCATTCAAACACTGTCAGATATGTCAGATAGCATAGTTTGACAATTGTTTAGACAGGCCTTTCACAATGTTACGTAGTGCCTATAAATGCAAGATCTGTTATACTTTTTTATGTAACATGCGTGCTCTTAAATACTAATATTAATAATAATTATAATTTTACTGATAATCTATAATCTATACAGGGTGGCCGAGAAAGAATGCTACAAGTATAATCGCTAATTTCTTCATTATTATCGGCAAAATGCCATCAATTTTTATTTCGTTGTTTAGACCATTTTTTTTTCCAATAAAATGATACCAAGATCATTGATTTTGACTAAGGCATTTTGATTCTAGGGCCATTTTTCGGAGGCAATGCAATTTCCCAAACTGGCCACTTTTTCAGCTCCATCGATCCTCGGAGCATGGAAATATTCACGCCGCCTGGCCTGCCATAGCACCCAAAACCACGAGAATGCCTTCGCTTTGTTAAGATTCTCGGCACTGGGAGCTATGCCGCACGTGTGTATCGGTTACGCAACATAGCGCAGTTCAACAGTAATAATTCCCTTCATACCACGCATCATCCTTCGATCACCACGCACCGTTGATGACAATAAACTGTCTTCCCTCTCTCCCGCATCCATTACTGTTGAACTGCGCTATGTTGCGTAACCGATACACACGTGCGGCATAGCTCCCAGTGCCGAGAATCTTAACAAAGCGAAGGCATTCTCGTGGTTTTGGGTGCTATGGCAGGCCAGGCGGCGTGAATATTTCCATGCTCCGAGGATCGATGGAGCTGAAAAAAGTGGCCGGTTTGGAAATTGCATTGCCTCTGAAAAATGGCCCTAGAATCAAAATGCCTTAGTCAAAATCAATGATCTTGGTATCATTTTACTTGGAAAAAGAATGGTCTAACCAACGAAATAAAAATTAATCAATGGCATTTTGCTGATAATGGTGAAGAAATTAGTGATTATACTTTTAGCATTCTTTCTGGGCCACCCTGTATAGTGCCTATAAATGTAAGATCTGTTGTACTTTTTTTGTGTATAGTGCGTGCACTTAAATACTAATATTAATAATACTTATAATTTACTGATAATCTATAATCTATATCTACCATGTATATTAAGTATTAACACATATATCTATCTAATATATGTAATCAAAACTAACAGTATCGTCCTATACATGTACTATGATGCTAAGCTTTACAGTCCTGTCTCTTTACTTACACTTGATTATACAAACATACAAAGTGACAATACCAAAGTATCTTTGTTAATTACCAAAAAGTGCATCTCCCACCTAGGTGTGTACACATGTAGGGAGGAGTTA
>JZLH01S0139029.1:11294-24573 GCA_001188425.1 Eucidaris tribuloides
ATTTGTTTCATTGCGTTACTCTGTAACTGTTTATACGTATTTTTTAGCATGCACTATGTAACGCGCCATGAGCATCTTAAATTTGTGGAATGTTCACTAAAGAATTCATTTCATTGATATTATTATTATCATTATAATTAGTAGTGGTAGGAGTAGTAGTAGTAGAAGTAGTAGTGGTAGTAGTAGTAGTAGTAGTAGTAGTAGTAGTAGTAGGAGTAGTAGTAGTAGTAGGAGGAGTAGTAGTAGTAGTAGTAGTTATGCAATCAGATCAGGACATTAGAAATTACTAATATGCCGCAGCTTTCAATGATTGTATCATGTCTATATTTTGTGTATCATTTTTGAAATCTTTTCCTCGACATCTTTGACAAAAAAAAAATCCTGGTCACTCTACTGACTTTTTTTGACAGGTACACAAACATACACACACGAACATACACAGACACACAAACACGCACACAAATAATCACACTCACACGTACACACATACGCACAGACACAGACACACAAACACAAACACACACACACAATATACTGGCACAGTTGCACACACATTTATTAGAAACAAATGCATGTGCATGCGTACCTATATAACTATACAGACACAAAATGTTGAAACAATGGTCTTCACATGAAAGATTGTAAGTAGTTCTGAATTTAAGACATATTATTTCAGAATCAAGCATACTGTTACAAAAAATCACACTCATGTTTCCCCTTTGTCATTCAATTGATTTTTTTTTGTGTAGCTTTTATAGGATCCATTGTTATCAGGACCGGAGATTAATTAAATACTGCTAAATTAACGTTCATTTCTCTACAAATTCAAGACGAAATATTTTTACCCTGAACATACAACGTAGTCAGTGGTTGTGTTAGTATATTTTTCAAGTCATGTAGTTCTTAGGGGCATGACTTCTTCTAATCATGTCAGTGCCGTTTCACGGGTATAGAAAGAAAGTAAATCCATGCAGACTGATGAAAAGCGTTAACTAACGGGTGGTGACCTGACTGGGAGAAGTAAACAAATGCTCCAAGAACTAAATAGACTGAAACATTCTGACTGTAAGAATGTAGCTTGAAATTGGTTAGTTGATGCAAAACAAGTGTTCATTTACCAATATTTAATTAATATGGCGCCCTTATAAAAAAAAATTGATTCCACACAAAGCTACACTACAAAATAGTAGACTGTTGCATTGTTTAAAAAGAACTTAACATCTAACCATAAAATTTAGACAGCGGAAGTTTTGAACAGTGTACTTGATTCGAGAATACTTTTATGTCACAGAAAGGACTTCTTCCAATCCCGATATTTTCATATATACACCTTTTTTCATGGGCAACGGAAATATTATTGCAGTACCGGATTGCATGTAGGATCACATTACCACTTTTTATGCCTTTTTACAAAGTGTGCAAAATAAGCACGGACTTTACCCCCCCCCCCCGAACCACACACACACACACAACACAAACACACATAAACATACACACATGCACACACAGACAGACAGACAGACACATACATACAAACACAAACACATAAACACACGCCAATAAATTCACAACCAACAATTATATATTGATCATTTGATTCTATTTCAGTATATGTCATAAGTAGTCTTTAATAGTACCAGAGTGATTTGGAAAAATGAACAGTACAGGACTTGTATAGACTAATAGTTTTCCTTAATGTTTTGGTTATCATCAATTAAATAAAGAATACACGTAATGACATATTCAATTATTGGGAGTACGGATACAAACATGACTTCAAAATCAGCCTATAAAAATAAGGGAACTCCATGAAATCGATTATTTTTTAAACTATAAATTACTAGCAAATGATTTTGTATGAGTGAATAACAAACAGGTCAAATGTCACTTATCGGCTCACATGAAGCATAGAGGTGTTAGAGAACGAGTGGAAAATTATGCTAGTATATGCGTGAATCTAAGACATGACAATTGCAAACATGACATTGTATAATGAATTGATGTTGCATACTCCAAGCCGTGTGTATACGACGCAATCAACTTCGGGCACCAACATTTCTCAAATATTTCAATTTGACTGATTTAAAATCAGTCAAAGTATTTAGCCAAAATGTATGAATATGTTTCGTTAGAAGTAAGTTATTTTCGTAAGTTATACCTCCATTCTACTCAGACCAGTTTAATAATACATTCAAATTGTCTGCATACCTTTTATTATCATCATAGGGATGTCCCTAACAACCGGATAGCCTGCCGGAGGTTTGCCCGACATAGCAATAGCAATAAAGTAATGTATGCAGGTTGGATTTCAGATATTGCAATGTATTCATTCTAAACAGGTTTATGGAACAGCTCCTTACTCAGCCCCAGGATAGATAAATCCATAAATTTGAATACATTAGTAAACTTGTCTAATTATGTGCTATTACCAATACGAATAACAATGAAGGCTTCTAAATGTTGTTTCACTTCTACGCGCTCAATTGTGCATGTTTTAGAATCACATTTCCATCACCTTCATATGCGATCAGTGATATTTAGAACCTTGTTAACGCGTATTTTTGCGTATTATATTACAAACAATCGCTTGCCCATCTCACACTTAAAAGTCTTACGATATCCATACGCATGTCAACTGCTGTTGATGCCTGCTAGTCTGTACATCACGGAGTAACTAAATATCTCGTGCAAATATGCATCCAATATTTTGAAATATTTTTACAAAAACATCTCCAGGTCATCTTTATTCACATTCTGCATGTTGTATCTTCATGTTGTAACACTTAAGCTTAATAATAGGCAAAGTTATGTGCATTCACATCCAGTGCTGTTACCACGTATACTTGCATAGAACAGCATCACACTTTCACACAATAGGCCCTACTCCCTCCACCAGCTTTCAGATCATAATCTTTATTGCTGTGTCAGAGGGAAACATTTGCACAAAACAGATGGCACTGAATGGAAACGGACATAATTTTGTCTATTGCTCAAGTGTATAAGATGATGATGTCACATGCAGAATATGAACGAAGATGATCTGGGGCATTTTTCTTTTTTAGAATGGGGGTTTGCAGGGTGTAGAAAAACGTTACAAAATATTTGAAAATGGTGATGCATTTTTTAACGAAATATTTAATGATTTGATGATGTATACACCAACAGGCATCAAAAGAAGTTACCATGCATTCGGAGATTGTAGGACCTTTAACTAGCATTCATTTCTTCGCCAGATTTCGTAACTTCTCAACAGATTTGAGAACTGAGTTAAATTCCACTCCTACTTTAACACCAGAGGCGTCGATCCTTGGGGGCAGGGAGGGGGGGGGGGGTCAGTATTGGGGTCAAACATCTTGATTTGCCCACCCCCTGCCAATAATTTTGACGACTTGAAAAATTCAGAATATGCAATGGGGCAATTCCATAAAATACGTACGTCCGACTCCCTATATGTGGGACCTTCCAGAAATGATTTCTTTGATTTCTTGTTCTTAAAGGGCTATAATGCTCTTAAATTATAATGGCTTGAGCAGTGATTTTTTTCCACTTTTGCCCCCCCCCATCCGAAACATGGATCGACGCCCCTGTATAACACCTCTCTGGATGAGGTGTTTTGGTTTGTGCGAACGATAAGCCAGTTCTTTTACATATACAAAGGGTATCCCTAACATTTACCCAAGAGCCTGCCCAACGCTTGTCGGACAGAGTAACAACCAGTGTATGTAAGTTGAATTCCAAGTATTGAACTGTATTCACTATAAACAAGATTATGGATAGCTGCTATAAGGCTCCCCAAGGGAAAAAAACCCATCAATTTGAATACTTTATTTCATGACTATAAATGTCACAGTAATTACAGCAAGACAAAATACAACACAATTGGGAGGGGATCGAGGAAGTTGGAATACATCACTGCATATGATGTGATGTATGGAGTGCAATTTATGTAGACAGGTCAATATTTTCTGTGTATATGCATAATATTACAATACAAAAAAATGCAACTGAATTTGAATTTTGCTAAGTGTTTTTTTTTTAACCCCAGATCTGTCACAACATCTAAACTTTGCCGTAGAAACGTATTCAACACTCGAACCTTTTGTTTGGTCATCACCCGATTCTAATTAAATCCATAAATTTAAGAATAAATAGATGACCAACAGCATTTCATATAATACTCGTAGCTACAAATATTCTAGAGCCTGCAACTAAGTTGTAAGTATACTGCCCTACCATAATAAATGGAACTATTGACCACAGAGGTAGTTCTGAGTTATTGAGCAAAACGTGTTCACATCACATGTGAAATGTGATCTTGCTTCCTTTTTGTTATGCTACAGGTATTAATGATTTTTACGATTTGGTGATGGTGAGGGTGTTAAATTGAAATACATTGAATTACATCACGTAGAATTAATAAGGCATTTTTTTTAAAAGGTCAGTACTTCCTTTTGTCATTGTTATTGGAGGGCAATACAAAGTGATATCTTGATGGTCGTAATACATTAAGGGGGGTCAATGACGTATATTCCTTGACGTTTATAGTACATTTATAATGAGCAGCAGTAAAGTAACATTATCTTGTATGCTAATATTGTACAATAGTACACAAATCTTGGACATCTTATCGGTGATGTATTATTTAGAATCTTTCAAGTAGGGAAAGGGTGAAATAAAAGTTCTCTCGCATGACTGATACCTTTAACTTTTCTTGTTGCTATTCCTGAAAACGAAAACAAATTGTGAGAAAGGTGAACAATCTTTATATAAAAAAATAGTAATGAATTCTTTTTTAGTCAATCTAAATTGATTTTCGATATCTGATTCAAGTTCACCAATGTCATTTTCATAAACTACATATTTTTGCCAAACACAATTTTTAGAATATATACACCATGATCATCATCATGGTTTAAAGTTCGTTTTTCCCACTGTATGGAGTTGGACAGTACACAGGGTCGGGAAAGAAATCGCGATTTTTTTTTAAAGGGGTGATTTAAATCGTGATTTAAATCAATAAATCGCTAGATTTGATTTAAATCACAGATTTTTTTTTATTTAAAAAATCATTTAAATCACCACTGATTTAAATTGCCAACCCTGACAGTACATTTTCTTGATGGCTCTACTCCACTCCATGCTGTCCTATCATTTGGGTCAGTGCGGGTAACTTAGACACTCTTCTGTCTTCTTTGATATGGAAAATAAATTATAAAACTATAAAAAAATATTTGAGGTAAAAGGAATGATATTTGAATAAGCAAATTAGATTATTTCGAAAGTTTGAAAATTAATGTGCTAGTCTGGATAAAACATCTTATTCATCACACGAGAATGGTATGCATATCAAGTATCCAGTTCTTTTACGCATGTGATATTTAGTGATTTTCAGGTTAATTGTAGAATTCGTAGACCATAGGAATGACTTCAGTAGTTACCATATGAAGTTCAAGGGAAGTGAAATGACAACTTTGTATATGTGGCAATTATGATCCAAGGAGTGAATCTCATTTTGTAACGCTCAGTTGAGAGGATGGATGCACACGGCTTGTGACAACTGGTTGTCGAAGGTGGGAATCAAAGATTAAATATCACTGGATCAAGCTGATTGATGCAACTACTTCTATCTTCCATGAGGTAATATTTAAACTTGCGTATAATACAACGCCAAGATGGAACATGACAATGTCCTGCTTCCCGTATAGGAGATGTTGAAGAAAAACGTTTGCTTTCAAGCCGGTACTGTGAATTATCTGGAAAAGATAAAAAGAAAACATTGATTTGTACTCAAATGCCCTACCAAAATCACACAAGCAAAAGTATTTTTCTATTAATCTGGGGAAAATTGTTGGTTAATCTGTTAATTGAATTTTACGGTTCCTATTTATTTTATCTTATTTGTTTGTTATAGGTCAAACGACTTAGGAACGAGATTTTGAAGTACACTTATGATAATTATGTCTTAACATCTCTTTTATGTGCTTAATTTTAACACCGCAAATAAAGTCAGCATGCAAGTAACATGACATTAACTTATGAATTTTAACCTCTTAGAAACACTTGGTGAGTCAGTTCTTATAATAATTGCCAAACTTGGTTTATACATCGTCTGGTGAATATTGAGATATAAGTAATTAAAACCTGGTACAACCGTATTAAATGTGAGTAAAGTTGACCAGGCTCTTTTAGGCGGAGGCATATAAACTGTATTACGTTCATGAAGTACTCCTATTTAAACACTGAATCAGATTACTATTATTCAAACGACCCAAAGATAAATTGAATTTAAATTCCAAATTTTCAATGCTGTTATTATTTACCCATCTTTAGGTGGATCAAATCTGGGCACGATATGGTGTGAACAAACAATCAATCTGTAAAAGTCCTACACCAAACAATGGAAGAAATTATTCAATTCCCCCCCCCCCAAAAAAAAAGAACAAAACTTTTATAAAATAGCCAAAGGAACAGTAAGTAGGAATAAAATAATGAGATTACCCAATATTTATAAAAACAATTGATACCATTATTGATTGGGTATTTGGAAAATTTACGAGTTTTCATATATACCTTACAATATTAGCACTAGTAAAGTTGTCTCTATATCGTATGGCGGAGATGTCTCTTATTTGATAAATTTATTTTTTAAGTTTTTATTTTTCTAGCATTATGGAAAATTAATTCAGTCATATATAATCTACATGGAAGGTTACTATTACTTCAAATTTATATTTGCAATTTACCAAAACACTCCCCAAAACAAAGTAAAAGAATTCTACTTACCATGTTCTTTTCAGTAGTGTGACATCGGCCTATCTTGCATCAGTACATCCCAAGCTTCGACGACGCCTTGTTGGTTGAGTCTGGTATTAAGTGGACGATCCTGGATCCTGCTGAACATATGTTGCATGATGATGTGTTCATGGCACCTTCGTAATAACAGTTCACTTAAAAATAATAAATACTCATTGGAATTCTGGTTAGTATATAATCCAATCAAATTGTCTTAAAAATACATAATATTTTTTGACTACAAACAATGTACAACTTACGCAAACATCTTTCAGAGACTGATCTTGCAAGATAATAAATGCATGTGAATTTCAATTATCGTGCACAGATTCTCACGTAGTATTACCTCTAACAGTTGGAGTTAACTCTGAATTGACAATTTAATACCAAATGTATTGACCAAATAGAACACAAGACATAGTCTTTTTCTTAAAATACAAGAATATCATTCAATTTACATGGCCAATCATTTGCCACATTAAACTGAACAGCTTAGCAATTTAAATGGTATGAAAGATATATTTCCGAAGAATTGAACAGACCATAAATGTACATAAAAACAATATAAGTGTCAAACTACTATACAAATGCACCATTGAAATGACAACTTCAATGCATACAAGAAATTATTTAACCCTCTGGAAACCAGGGATGGCATTTGATGTGCAACAACAACTTTCTTTGTACAGTATATTTTTTTTCTAAAATTGGGTTTATATTTAGTGATACAGATGTGTATTTAATGAATAATACAGCAATATGAAGTCAGAATACCTTCAGAAAATCTAAATCCAAAGGAATATATTACGACCATCAAGAAATAACTATTCATGGAAATTTGGAAAATTTAAAATGTTTGAAGTGTAAAAAAGAGGATCCAATATCAAAGTTTGCTGATTATTTGATGGGTACCCTTAACCTTCTCCACCCCTTCCCTCTTCCCAGAAGACACCAACAGAAACGCGCGATCACACTCGTGCAGCACAACACGCATGCACGCACACACACACACACACACACACACGCATATATATATATAATATATATATATATTATATATATATATATATATATATATATATATATATATATATATTATAAGAATGAATAAAGCATACACAGTTAAAAATTGGATGCATAATTTAGTTCAACATAGTTTAAATTAATAATATAGCCGAATTTTGGACCTCCCCAAATTGGGATGTATTAAAAAATTGTTGGACTAAGTTTTTTTTTTATTTTGGCTAGGTTATGTTTTATTTATTCGTATCAATTCGTTTCAAGAAAAATTACGAATTTTTGATAGAGACGATTCTTGCTAAGTGAAATTAAATTCAGATCTGTCTTTTTTAGAAGATGAAGACATTGTCGCCCCCTTCTAATCCCAACCTGTCATTCCCATCTGGGATCGAACAGGGTCCAGTAACAACATCATCAATTATTTGCACAGAATATCACAATGTAAATTGATTGTACAGGATATATTTGAAACTTATGTTATGTTTTCTTTGGGGTTCTATCGGGCAGGTGTGCCAGTTAACAAACTTTACAGTTAGTAACATTATAAGTGAGATAACTGAGTTAACCCGATTCTCTGATCAGAATGACTTAAATCATGATTTTTAACTCTTTTTCAAATACCCAAACGTAACTTATATTAGCAATGTGATTCCGATGATACAAGACAAATTTTCGCCGTTGTTCAATAATAATATGATATAATCACTACACAAGCTTTTATTTTGCCCTTTTTATAATGATAGAAGTTTCACTTGTCTTTTATTTATTTTTCATTTTGTTTATTATAAATCTATATTTTTCTGTATTGGTATATTAGTAGTTTCATTTCCATTCTGTTTAATCAGCCATTGAAAAATTAATGCATCAATATTGAATGAAGTTGGAACTTAAAAACTTGTCAACTGGACTTACTTGTTTGTTGAAAAGCGACGTTTCACGTCCTATCCGGGACGCTTCATCAGGCCGACTGATCTTCGGCGGCAATTGGTTGATGACCCGTGACGGGGTCGAAGAATTTCGGAAAACGTCGAGGAATCTTCCGAACTGCCGAGTTGTAGGCCCCGGCTAAGTTGTGCCGCAGGCCCCCTCCCCTGTTGAGAGATGGCTCCTCTCTTTTCACGTAAATCGACTCCTTAACTCCCCTCTCAAACCACCGTGCCTCGCGATCTAGGATGACGACGTCCTTGTTTTCAAAGGTGTGATTTGTGCTGTTCAAATGGGAGTATACCGCAGAGTCTGCACAACCAGAAGAGCTGGCTCTTCTGTGTTGGTACATGCGTTTGGCCAATGTTTGTTTTGTTTCTCCTATGTAGAGATCTTCACACTCGTCGTTCTTACATTGGACGGCATAAATCACATTATTTCATTACTCCGTATGGGTCTTGTCCTTAGGGTGGACTAACTTCTGTCTCAAAGTATTTGTAGGCTTGAAAGAGACAGGAATGTGATGCTTGCAGAAGATTCTACGGATTTTCTCTGAAAGTCCGGAAACATAGGGAATTGTCACATTGTGCCGTCGCTTCTCTGTCGGTGTCGTACTACGCGAAGGTTGGTCCTGAGATATTGTTTTGGACCTATGGAGCGCTTTCTCAAATGTCCAATCGTTGTACCCACACGCACCGATATTGAACGTTAATAGGTTTATGGTAGCTGAATTACACTGGAATGACCTCTATCTGCAGTGAATGAAGACCTTTGCAATACACATGACCAATAAATGTATTACATTTCATGGTGGCATCAAGAACTTATTGCTTGTAGCCTCGATCTGACATTAATTTCTTAACTAAGAAGATTTTCATTGAAGTCGCCCATTCAATTGATCTTGTACTCACTTTATTCGAATTGTCCAGTAATATCTTGATGTTTTCGCAGAACATTTTCACATTATAAGAAGGGGGTCGATATACCACTGAAACAGCAATAGACATCGTACATAAGTAATAAGTTATGGGTCACAAACTTCAAAATGAAGTTCAGATAATGACGTGACATGACTTAGAGCTACATATGCTTGTCCAAAAAGGAAAATATGTTTCAGTGAAACAATAAGTTGTTTTTTCAATGTCATTCCTTGTACATTGTGAACTGTACATGCACAAGCAAGTTTCAGTGAAAATTGTCTTCAACTATATTTTTTGCCTATGGACTCCTGTTGTATTTCAATGTCTTGAGTATCAACGTCATCATTGTCAAACTTTACTTTGATAAATAATGGTTCGAGATTTCATTTGCATTTACTACCTCAACAAAGTTTCCTGAAGCAATTGTTAAACCTTAGCTGATAATTATCTTTAATTAAAATCACCCTTACATTGACTGCAATCCATAAATAACTCGGCAAAGAGCTTTGCGAAGATTTCTGTTGTTTATCACAAATTTTGTTCTTTGAGTTAAGGTTAACTTCGGTATGTTCTCCAATTTCTCCTTCACTACATATTATATCAGTGCATTGTTGTGATATATCTTCTTGTTCCATGTATTAACTTGTTTGTTGCAGGAGTAGATGTGGAGAACATCCTCACATTGGTCGCCAGTTTGACATAACTTGAAAACTGCTCAATCCTCATCAGACAAAATTTGACCTTTTTCTCCTACCAGTAGTCTATTTTACAGAATGGCAAATTATCTATCTTCTTTTTGTCTCACTATTTGATCAAGAATTTCTTGCTTACAATAATACATTCAAAATGAATTTTGTAGTGTATCTCTGTACAGTGTCATACTTTGGTAGGGGCTTCTGATAAAAATCACCAAGTACGAATATTGAAACATTACGAAAGGCACAATCATGACTTGACTGTTTGATCTATCGCAATCGGCCATGAATATATATCACAGCAACTTTTGGTCTACCATGGATATTTTATGTATGATTACAATTTTTCAAATCATTGAGTTAATTACCGGGCAATCTTGTTCTTTCTTCACTAACAGGCTAATATGGAAGTGAAATATCAATGCGGATTCATGAAAAAATATGGATTGTATTAGATAAGGTATCTATACCGAATATCATAATTGGTTATATAATAATTCTAGATATAAGGGACATGGTTGTAAATTACGTTATGTTTTCTTTACGCGTTCTTTGAGGCAGACATGCCATTTAATGAACTTCACAGTGTAATGATTTCAGTGAGTTACCGCAAATTCTCACATCACAATGATTTTAATAATATTTTTTTCTTTATTTGTCAAATTCCCAAACGCACCTGATATTAACAACGCCATTCTTATGATACAAGACAGATTTTTTGGGGTGGTATGGTCTACTTGAAGTTTCACCTGTCTTTGATATATTGTTCGATTTTGTTCATCATAAATTTATACTATTCTCTATTGGTATATTTGTAATTTATTTTTAGCCCATTAAATCAGCCAATGGAATAAATCAGCCAATGGAATAAAATACAATACCTCAATATTTAATACTAATAGCTTCATGGTAGCTGTAATAAACTGGAAGGACCTGTACTTGTAATGAATTTAGACCATTACTATACACGTGATCAATTAATGTATCACCTTCTGTAGTAGCATCAAGAACATGCTGCTGATAACCATGATCAGACATTAATTTCTTGACATAAGAAGAACCTTTAAATAGATTTTCATTGAAATCACCTACTACAATGGATCTTGTACTCACTTTATTCAAGTGTTCCAGTAATATCTTCACGTTTTCGCAGAAGACTTTCACATCGTAAGAAGGGGGTCGATATACCACTGAAACAGCAACAGATATCGGATATGTTACTATGAATGCAATAAACTCTTAATCTTTAACGTTAAAATTAAGTCTGCTCGAAAATTTATCCTTAGTGTAAACTGCAACACCACCATGCGACTGATTTTTCAATGTAGAAGTCTGAATGTTTGTATTACAATATGATTCCTGTCTTGCCTGATGATAGAGTTTAAAAGTGTCGAGGTACATCAAACATATCTTCACCATTCAACCACGTTTCAGTTAAGCAAATAAAATCTGATTTCATAAACAAATTATTGCACTGGAGATCAGTATAATGTTGTTTTATTCCTTGGATATTATGTAACATCATTGAAAGACTAGTATTTGATTTTTCAACAAATTTATCAGATTCCAAGTATGAATTCATGTTATCTAGACATTCTTTAATAATTGGATTACAGTGGATTAACTTTGGATCAAAATCTTCAATAACAAGCCCAGATAATGCGGTGACACGACTTAAAGCTACATAATTAAATGTGCGTTTTAGTGAAACAACAGCTTTTTTCAATGTCATTCCTTGTACTTTGTGAACTGTACATGCATAAGCAAGTTTCAGTGGAAATTGTCTTCGACTATATTTTTTGCCCATGGACTCCTGTTGTATTTCAATGTCTTGAGTACCAATGTCATCATTGTCAAACTTTACTTTGATAGATAATGGTTTCGAATTTTTACTTGCTTTTATTATCTTAACGACGTTGCCAATGCAACCATTGGTTAAATTTTACTGATATCAACATGTTTAATTAACATCACCCTTGCATTGATTGCAATCCATAAATATCTCGGCAAAGAGCTTTGCCTAGATTTCCGTGGTTTATCACAAATTGTATTTTTTGATTTACTGTTGACTTCGGTATCTTCTGCTTCAATACATATTATATCTGTATATTTCCTGTGCAATGTGTTCTTGTTCTATCCGTTCACCTGTTCATTACAAGAATAAATGTGCAGAGCATCTTCACATTGTTCACCAGTCTGACATGATTTGAGAATTGTTAAATCTTGATCCGACAAAATCTGATCTGTTTCCTTTACTCGCAGTTTATTTAAGAGAATGGCAAATTCTTCTTTCTGTCTCATTATTTGATCAAGATGTACTTGTTCAAAATTATCCATCCATAATGAAGTTTGTAGTGTATCTCTGTACAATGCCGTACCACTGACAGGGGGCAACTGATAAAAATCACCAACTGCCAATATTGAAACATTACCAAAGGGACAATCATTACGTGACTGTTTGATCTGTCGCAATCGGCCATGAATATACCAAAGCAACTTTTGGTCTACCATGGATATTTCGTCTATGATTACAATTTGCAATTGATTGAGTTTAGCACGGAGTAGGCTTATTTTCTCTTCACCAAGAGGCTGATATGGAAGTGACATAGTAATAGGGATCGACAAGGAACTATGGATTGTATTACCATTGATATTATACGCTGCAATGCCAGTTGGGGCAATTTTTAAAATTGATATCTCGTCAGGATTGTGCATCATTTTACTCAGAATTCGTGTTCCTTCGTTGTATATACATTTTACTAAATGACTCTTTCCAGTACCAGCACCTCCAGTGATAAAGACGTAAAACGGTTCAGTTTTTTTCCCATTGACTTTATCCAAGCACCACTTCCTAGTCTTATAAAAAACCTGCTGCTGTTTGTCATTTAAAGATCTGATCAAAGTGTTACTTTCCTGCCTCGAAATGGC
>JZLH01S0139047.1:9398-25994 GCA_001188425.1 Eucidaris tribuloides
AGAGTGAAATTAATGCGCTGCTAATTTAATGGAGGTTGAACCATTTATCTCATTTGTGGAAATTTATGAACGTGTACACATAGTTTTGTTATCATGAAACATACCTGTATGGTATGGCTGCTTTGCATTCCTGTAATAAAAGTGTGATATTTGACCCATTCCCTGCTGTTGATAGAGTTCAGAGCAGAGTTCAATGTCCTCAGTTATCACTACGTAAATATCTGCTTGGAGCACCTAGCTGTGCTGTGTCTGTGAGCATTTTCACATCGGAGAGAAAACACCCTACACACATTTAGATGAAAGATTCCAACTCTCCGGCTTTGAGTCACATTTTTCAAAATCTCCCACTTGAGTTTGATTTCTCCTGCTCAAGCTGTACTCCTGTCTCCCGCTGAAGATGGGGAGATGCGGTTTTCTTCAGATTTCAGAATAATTAATTTCTGGATAAAATGCTCCTGAAATGAAGCTTAGATTGCACCAGAGAATCAGCAATCCCTGAGCAAGATTTCCGACCCTCCTACACAGGGAAAAATTTACACGGGGGCTTGGGGCGATTTTGCACCCGAAATGTGTAAAAGTGCCCCTGAAAATTATCATAGGGTTCAATCCAAAAGAATATCTGGACAGCACTGAAATGGGAAAAGTAGCCCCGAAAAGAAAATTTTATTTTTTTCCCTGCCCCTACGACCCCCCCCCCCCCCCGCCCCGTCCAAGGGGGGGGGGTCCCGTATAAGTCTCCTGTGTGGAAAGTGGTCCAGGTGGAAGAATTTCCTGCTAAGGATCGGAGTAACAAGAGTGATCAGGAATTACAGACTCATTGCTCATTGCTATCATGTTTTTATACGCCCGGCTATGGGACGTATTATGGTATCACGCTCGGTGTCCGTCTGTCTGTCTGTCTGTCCGTCTGTCCGTCTGTCTGTCCGTCCGTTAACTTTTCCTTGTAAACGCGATAACTTCAGTTTAACTTAACCCAGGCTCATATAATTTGATGTGTATGATACTAGCATGATCCCAGGAAGCCTATTGATTTTGAGGTCAAAAGGTCAAAGGTCAAGGTCACAGTGATATGTTTTCATTTTCCGTGTTACAGGCGGGCGTATTATGTGCTCGCCCCAGCGACACTCTTGTTCAGAGCTGCCAACTGGTAGGCCTACTATTTGTATCCCCCGAACTTCGTTCGGGGGATACTATGGATTCGGCCTCGCCGCGGCGTCCGCCGCTGAGATTTTCTTGTGAGCGTTCTACTGGCTGCAGTTCTTCTTGGATCATCTTCAAATTTGTTATGAAAGTGCATTATGGTAAAGCGAAGACGCCTTTTGTTTTTGGTGGTGGCGCCCTTGCTTGGTCCGTCTTTGTACACAAAAAGGTACATTTTTCAGGTTCTGCTTTTGTGCACGATACTGACTGCATTTTTTGACAGATTTTTTTCAAATTTGGTGTGCAAGTGTATTGTAGTCAACTCTAGACACGTATAACTTTTGGTTATGCTGCCACCAATGTTCCGTCTTTTACAGGGTCAAAGGTCAACCTGATAGGTCTAAATGTGCAAAAGTGCATATTTTTTTCAATTACTTTATTGTTACCCTAAGGATTTTATTCAAACTTGCTGTATAGGAGTATGGGTGGTCATTGTACATGTAGGCCACATTAGTGTTTGGTGATGGCGCCCTCAGTGTTCCGACTTGGGTGCCATGTCACATTACCTGTATGTGCTCTATAGGCCACATTTCTTGTCCTATTTTATTCAAACTTGCTTTGGAGGTTTATTGGGGGGGATGTCATTCTGCGTAACAATAGTTTTCAGTGACAGCGCCCTCATTGTTCCGACTTTTATAGGATGCCATGTCTTATTTCTGATTTATCCAAACGGGCGGTGACGGGACGGGTTCGGGGGATACATGCGCGCGAAGTGGCAAAGAATACTACTGGTTGCATGAAAAATACAGATTTTATCAAATCAGTTTTTGGTAATTCCACTGCATTCATATTAGAATTACTGATTTTCAGTTTTGAAATTACTAAAAGGCATTGATGAAAGTTGGCAGCTGTGCAGTTTGGCCACCGTGTGAAAAAAAAGCCAACTTCAGTCGGTTGTTACAATGTACTAGGTGTTAGAAATAAAATTTGTTAATGTTGATACATGTATGTAATAACAGTAAAACTATACACAAGATAACACTAGTATGAGTTATTGCTGAAGAGTGAACATTTTTGTTGTAGGTGGTTTAAATACGATATCAATAATCAGTTTTATGTAATTCATACTTATTTAAAATGTTAGAGTTCAGATTTTGCTCAATATCCAGCTCTCTGTACAAAATTGAGACTCGCTGAAAACAAATGGTGTGTGTAAGAGTGTGTGTCTAGTCCTCACACAATAGCATTCAAGCAATGGATAATGGCTGGCATAGCACACGTTGGAAACGTTGGTATGCGAGTTTCATTACGTCCAAGTGAGATAAATGCTTTATTGATATTCATTAGTAGCCTAGCGACTGCTGGACTACTGTATATGCCATATATTTTGCGTCCATATATTTTCACGATTTTATTGTATTTGCATTCACTTTGTACAGAAATGTCCGGACGTGAAAATTTTCGCGTGCAGTAAGTCGCGAAATTCGCGAAAATAAAACCACCGCGAAATATTCAGCGTATACAGTATTCACTATCCACAGCCATTGTCTGTTGCTATTGTGTGTGGGCAAGGCACACACGTCTGACACACACCATTTGATTTCTGTACAGTCTCAGTTTTGTACAAGGGGTTGGATTTTGAGCAAAATCTGAACTCTAACTTTTTAAATAAGTATGAATTACATAAAACCGATTATTGATATCGTATTGAAACCACCTCCAACAAAAATTTTCACTCTTCAGCTATATAGTCCAGTCAAAATAGCATTTTACCCACCACTAATTGCAACAGAATTGTTTTAACTGTCATGACTATCAGTGAGGTCTCCTAATCACCATACTAAAAGTCTCCAAAAATCCAAGCATGGGAAAGTGTTCTAATTTGCATAATATGCAAATTAGCTTTCACTGTACAAGAATTTCCTATTTTCATCAAAGTTTGCGGCCAAAATGTCTCATTGAAAGAATAAGATTGCCAAAACAGATGTATTTACCATCAGTGAACATGATAAGCACATTTCCAAATAAACAACTGTAACTTAATTAGCATAATATGCAAATAGTATCAATACTGACGAAAAATCCATATTTTGTTTACATTTAACTATGCATTTAGCCACAGAATTCAAACAAGAAATATCTAGGTCATGTTTACAATGTTAACAAACACAATGGACACATTTTCAGAGTAATATTCTGAAAATATTTTGCAAAATATGCAAATTAGCTTCCATCATGAGAGAAAATTCGTGTTTTTACCTCCATCATCCATCTCAATACTAAATGGAAACATTTACATGTTTTGTTCAATAACGTAAGTAACGTTGTCCAGATTTTAATGAAATTTGATATGAAGGTACATGCTATCAAAATAGGTCCACTGAACACCATATTAAAAGTCTCCAAAAATCCTAACATGGGAAAGTAATCTAATTTGCATAATATGTAAATTAGCTTTCCCTGTACAAGAAATTTAAGTTTTCACCAAATCTTATAGCTAAATAGAAGATTGAAAGAAATTGATTGATAGTACAGATGCTCTTATTGACAGGGACCATGATAACCACATTTTTTAATAAATCATTTTAATTTAATTAGCATAATATTCAAATTAGCTTAAAGAAGTCACAAGTTTCACCATAACATTGCATGTAGGTATACCCTGTGGAAATAATCAAAAGTCCAAAGCCCGGTCCTTCTGGTCAGTGAACATGACGAATAGTCCTTTTTTGCCTAACAATGCAAATTAGTTTCAGTGTTTGATCAAGTTTACATTTCATATTTTATGCAGGTGATTAACAAAATCAGTTGGTCGTGCTTCATGTCCTATGAAATGAAGGACGACGCAAAGCGTAGCATCCCCTCGCTGGGTATAAATGACCTATGTAGACCTATGTATGCATACTAAAAGGAACTGTGACATTTGACCTTTGGCCAACATACTCAAAGATCAAACTTAGGTTATATCTTCATATCATATACTGTCTTACCAATTTTCATTAAAATCTATCTAACATTGAAAGTTTATCGAACGGGAACTACATTTTTGGATACTGTACATATTTTCAACTATTTAATGAGCTACATGTATAATCAAATCCACAATTAAACAAAGGTTGTATATATCACTTGTATCACCTCTTTCTTCTTCTTCTTTCCAAGGGAACAGGTCTACACTCCAAAGTCAGTATTATTTTTGTGCTACCCCTCTGTATATAATGTGCCTTCCTATTCACTAGCCAATACTTCAAATCGCCCTTCAGATCAGACACCATCCCAGTTATCGGTCTACCTCTCACCCTTTTGCCATCAATTTTCCCCTCTATACATCTGTTAGTATGTTGCGTCCTCTGAGAATGTGTCTCAAACAGTTTTTTCTTCCGTCTTCTGATGGTCTCCCGCAAGTTCCTTTGTTCATTCTTTCTTACTAATTGTCTTATCTTTCAAACGTATTCTTTCCATTCTTTTTCATTTCCACATTTCCATGCTCACAAGCATCCTTTCTTCTGCTTTCCTGATGTTTCAGATCCATACAGTTGTATACTCCAAATCTTAAGCTGTTCCAGTTCTTTTCCGCTAATTTTGAAGTTCAACCCATCTCTCTCTGATTGTGTTACCTTCATTACTTTTGTTTTATTGATATTTATCTTCATTCTAATGTTTTCCCCCATTGTAACTATAGTGAGGCCATTAGCTGTTGGATCCCTCTTTGCTATCTCTTAAAATGGTCTTATCATCAACAACCCGAACAGAACTGACTGTTCTACCTCTCACAGTGATTTAATATGTCATATGCCCAATAAAAGGCGTCCTGAGATAATGCTTGAAGAATGATAGAAAGTTGACAGGCTTGTTGAACTCCTCTTCCAACAATCCAGGTTCGGAGTCTTCTTGTGCTATTCACATGATCACTGTTGCATGGAAAAGTTCCTAATTAGGCACCTATCCATCCAGTCTACTACCCAAGAAACTATAACACGTCTAATAGTTTGATCCATTTCACTCTATCAAACGCGTTTTCTCGTACGTAGTCCAGGAAGCGTAATTATGTTTACTTCTTTCTGTATTTTTAGTCTACGTTCACAGATGTTTCTCATAACTGCAATAGCGTCACGGGTGCAGAGTCCAGCTCGAAATCCAAACTGATCATATCTCAGAAAACTTTCAACTTTCCCAGCCATTTTCCCTATGATGATTCGTAGAATCATTTTTGATGCATGACATATTAGACTTATTGTGAGGAAACTAGAGCACTTTGTGGCATTCCCACCCCCCCCCCGTCCTTTCGGTATCGGGATCATGACTGTCCGAAGAAAGTCTTCAGGTCAGTTCCCAGATTCATAGATATTTACACATAATCTTTCCAGTTTTTTCTTTCTGTCCATCCAAGTTCTTTAAAGAAATCTATTGGCAATTCATGTATTCCAGATTCTCTTTTATCTTTTATTTCCTCAATGGCATTTCGAATATCAGAATTAAGTAAAGGTGTACTCATACATATCATCCTGATCTACTATCTCGTTACTTTCCATCTGACTTTGCATCCTTGTCATATCATTCTTCAATGTGTTCTACCTATCTCCTTTGAATGTGTGCTATTTCAATCTCTCTCTCCAGATTTGCTGTGTAATCCTTGGCATGTCACCTATTGCGATGTGCTTTATTAAGTTTCCTGACTTTGGCAAGTATCATGTCAATCCTCCGGCCCTCTTTCCTAAAGTTATTTGATGCCTTCACACTGCTCTTTTAGCCACTTTTTCTTATGCTTTGTCCGTATCTCTTCGAAGTTCATTACTCAGGTATCTATTCATCCACTTTCCTCTTGAATTCACCATTTTTAATTGCCCCCTTTCCCCCATCTTAACCAGCGTAGCCTGAATAACCCATGACTTCCCGGGTTCTTACCTTTCCATGAACCAATGGTCTCATCTGCACTTTCTTTGATGTTTTCTTTCAGCCGGGTCCAGATATCTTCAGAGATATCACTTGGAATATTCTGTGATTGGGCTGTTATCATCCTGTTATTTGTAGCTATTCTAAATGGGGTATTATAATGCTTTAGTTTATCCAGGTCTCATTTCCTTCCTTTTATTTTCTTAAGGGTCATTATTGCATCCGTATACATATAGATTATGGTCAGAACCAATATCTGCACATGGGTGGCTTCTGCAGTTTTTAGCACTTCCTATATTTTTAGTATAAATTAGAATGTTGTCTAACTGAAATCTATGCTTATCTCCTTGTTGTTTCCATGTACATGTATAGAGTCTGCGTTTGTGGTGGTTAAACCCAGCGGGCATAGGTGCCTGTTATCCTGGGAGGGGGGCAAAAATTTCCCGATAACCAAGTCCAAAATGTGCGTCCTTCCTTCATTTTTCCCGATGTTAGGGGGATTTTCCTTGCTTAATTTTTTTCGGGGGGGGGGGGGGTCAGTTGCCCCCTGCCCACAGCTCATACGCCACTGGTTAAACTATGCACTAGTTACGACTAGTTTTAGTCCTACTGCAGAATTACGAATGCGTAAACCCCCTATCAATATGTGTTTCTACTCCAAAAGGGCCAATTTCTTGTCCATCTGATCCTTCTGCCACAACATTGTTCAAATCTTCCAAAATGATGGGGTAAGCATTCACTGTTCGTTTGCATTTTCAAATGCATAATCAGCTATTTTCACATAAATTAGCCTTTGACCACTGACCTTCGACCTGGGCCTTCGGCCTACATACTGTAAAACTTAACTTAGGCTGCAGTTAGATACCATGTACCTTTATAACAAATTTCATTAAAATCCGTCGAACATTAATCAAGTTATTAAACAGTTACCAAAGCAAAATAGCTACTTAAGCATTGAATGAACTATGACTTTTGACCTTTGATCTACATATTCCAAAATCGAAATTGGGTTGTATTTTGATATCATGTACCTTCATACCAAATCTGATAAAAATCTGTCGAACATTACTGAAGTTATCGAAAGGAAACCTGTTCAGTAGATATTTTCACATTTAATGAGCTTGACCTTTGACCTTTGACTTTTGAGCTTCACACTCCAAATAAAACTCGGGTTGTATTTTGATAGCATGTACCTTCATATCAAATTTCATTAAAATCTGTACAACGTTACTTATGTTATTGAACAAAACATGTAAATGTTTCCATTTAGTATTGAGATGGATGATGGAGGTAAAAACACGAATTTTCTCTCATGATGGAAGCTAATTTGCATATTTCACAAAATATTTTCAGAATATTACTCTGAAAATGTGTCCATTGTGTTTGTTAACATTGTAAACATGACCTAGATATTTCTTGTTTGAATTCTGTGGCTAAATGCATAATTAAATGTAAATAAAATACGGATTTCTGCTCAGGATTGATACTAATTTGCGTATTATGCTAATTAAGTTGCAGTTGTTTATTTGGAAATGTGCCTATCATGTTTACTGATGGTAAATACATCTATTTTGGCAATATATTTCTTTCAATGAGACATTTTGGCTGCAAACTTTGATGAAAATAGGAAATTCTTGTACAGTGAAAGCTAATTTGCATATTATGCAAATTAGAACACTTTCCCATGCTTGGATTTTTGGAGACTTTTAGTATGGTGATTAGGAGACCTCACTGATAGTCATGACAGTTAAAACAATTCTGTTGCAATTAGTGGTGGGTTGACCCCTTTTTTACGCTAGATTGACTGGACTATATAACCCAAACTCATGCCAGTATTATCTGGTGTATTGTTTTTGTGTTATTACCTATCAAAATTAACAAATTTTATTTTTAACACCTAGTATTTAGCGATGCTACAAACTCCTTGTTATCATGTAGGGGCCTATATCGTGAAGTCTACCTGTAACTCTGAAAAGTATAAGAACCCCCCCCCCCAAAAAAAAACAAAAAAAACCAAAACAAAACAAAAACAAAACAAAATAAAACAACAACAACAACAACAAAAAGCCAAAAAAAACACTATGAACAATGATGAGATTTACAACTCTTGACAATTACAACTGCCTTGACAAATACCGTACATTCCATACAATGTGGCTACACATATCCCCAGTAACTCTTATTTACACAAAGTCTTAAAGGTAAATGGCATGATTGGGGGTAGTCCTCAACTTGGGCTGATACTACTCTAGAATCAAGTAAATATGCAAGGCTTCTCCTGTGAAAATCTTGTAGTCAAACGTTCACTCATTCTAAACAAACAATGTCAATATCACTAGTAGCATGGAAACCTGCTGTGTGGCTCTCTATGGGGCTATTTTTATCCTACCCGGCAAAGAATAAGATACTCCTATGTTTATGCTTGATTCTCCTTAAGTAAACAAATTACGACAAATCCTCCCAGGGGAGATCCACATCTGCTAGTGAACAGCTGTATATATTTCAACTCATTTGGTTCTTGGAGGCATTTTCAAGTGTTCCCAATGATGTCACTAACCTTTAATAGCTTCTGATAATACAACTCCCATATCAATGCTCATAATCTTCTGTTTATTAAGCCACTCTGCTATTGTTGTCCAAATACTTTGTCTGAAATCTATCTGCAAAAAATCCCTCCAGCCATTCGTAGTTTGAAATGACATTCTTTTCTCTATTGTGCCTTTCATAGTTATGTTCTTCTCATGGACATGTTCATTTCAAAGGCATTGTTGGAAGTCAATTTCAGGCAGGGCTGGGCCCCTGGGATCCTGTTCTATTATACTATTCTGGCATTGCCCGTATTCTGCCATATATAGTATTTCCTTGCGTATATTTGGATTTAAATACCGACAATAATAGAAATAGGATTGTAGTCATCGGTCTCATAGAAATAGGATTATAGTCATTCCATCTCCTTGTTAAGAATTAATATAACTGTCAAACGGCATAGACCATTCATCATAAAGTACAGTAATGCAGATATACTCTGTACAGATGTCTTCCATGACCAGGTGTTGATTTGGAACTTATTTTGACTTAATTGGAGTTTGTGTGGATATACTGTAAGTACTACTCACCTTGGAATGCTGTGTAATTGAATAATCATTCAGTAGTAGAATAAAGGATATTTGATAAAGGAATACCTGGTAATTGCATATTTACTGATCATGAAAATAGAAATGTATTGAGGAGTAGAAGGTTAACATGAATGTGATACAGGACATGCACCTGTCCTTTCGAAGACATTCGTGTCAATTGAACTGATTGTTGTAAGAATTACTGTGTCAATTACAGCCAATACCTGCACGACATTACTCACATAACGAGTGGTGGGCCGGAAGTTGGAGGTGACTAAGAGTTGCCTCGCAGAAATCTCTTCACTTTACGTTTCGATCTTGAAGGTGAAAAGGAGACAAATAGAAGGAGAAACATCATAATAACAGAAAGAAAAATAATGTCTATTTAGATAAATAAATTGCAGTGTTTTGCAGGCACCTGCTCACAGTCATCATATTGGAGGACAGATTAGGGTGGGGGGGGGGGGCTCTGAAATGTTGGTTTACTATATTTCATGATTTGGTTAATGACAATATCAGTCAAGTAATTTGTTTTGCTTTATGCTTTGCTGATGATGATATATTCTACTTGTATACCATCCTTATTTGCTTCTATGCTGTGAAGGTCTGAAATCTATCATTGAGGACTTAGCCAAATTTGTCTGGCAGATTATAGTAATTGATGATTAATTTGTCTTTTTCGTATGTTGGTCTTTTCTTGAATAATGCTTACATGTACACTATAGTAGTTCATAAGTTATTTGTCAATGATAACATCAGATGACACATGTGTCTTGTTTTTACACAGTGTTGCTGATGATATATTCTAATTGTATGCCATTATGATTTTCTACTATGTTGTGAATGTCTGATATCTAGCTTTGAGCACTAAGCCACATTTGTCTGACAGATTATAGTAATTGATGATTAATTTGTCTTTTCCCTAGGTAGGTTTTTTGTCTCTTGAGTAATGCTGACTATTTCAAAAGTTATGTTTCATTGATGATAACAGTCATGTGTTTTGTATTTTCACTTTGTTACTGATAATATATTCTAATTGTGTGCCATCCTCATTTTCTACTGTGTTCTGGATGTCTGAAATCTGTCATTGACAACTAAGCCAATTTGTCTGGCAGGTTAGTAATTGATGGTTAATTTGTCTTTTTCCTTTGCCTGTTTTCTTTCTTCCTTCAGTGGGAAGGTTACTATTAAACCTGTTGGAGATGACTTTATTTGTCACATTCTCTGTAGACCCCAGCCTGAGATATCTTGTTCTTAGTCTCCAAGGGGTTAATACTGTTATGTAATCATCAGTGTTGTGTCTGAGGCCGGCTTGTCCGAGGCCAAGGCCAAGGCCGGATCACCTAAGGACAAAGCCAAGGCCGGATGCCCGAGGACAAGGACAAGGCCAAGGCCGGAAGGGTCGAGGCCAGACCGAGGCCGAATATTCCAACACAAGGCTGGCCGAGGCCGGAGAACCAGGAAAAGGCCAGCCATGGCCAAATATTATGATATTATTTGGTGGCAAAGGCCACAGATTTTAGAGGGACCCTAAGTACCTGTCATTTCTTTGTCCAATGATGCTCTTTGCTTTGATTATGTATTATTTTTCCACACCTGCATAAAAAACATACATGCTCATATACATATACATTGCATATAGGCCTACATGTCTGCTCTTTCAGATGAGGTCATATAACCTTAACGCCTTATTAATCCTTTGGATGCTATAATGTAAAATATAGCCGAAAATCTCGGCCCCCCCCCCCAAGAGTTTCCATTAATTAATCCCCCAAACACTAAAGACATTCAGAATCTATTATTGCAGGGTTAGGACTTTGGGGCTTAAAGCTTTCAAATAAAACAAAAGCCCCGAAACTAAACTTAGGCTTTAATCACTTTACAACTGGGCTACGGATTATATTGATTGACCAAAATTCAGGGCCGTATGTATACATAATGTAGAACTAACATTATGTCCATATAACATTAGATCTATTCTAACTTATTGTACATAACAATAACTTGAATGACACACACACACACACACAATTGCATGTGTGGGACAAGCAGCCCACATTTCCACTGCCAATGGCGCGGGTGCGGCAGGGTTAAAACACTGATCATTCTACCAGGTTAATCTTAGACTTACACTCAAAGGTACAATACAACATAAGAGCAAAACATTTTTTTAACAAGGGATAACACCATGATAGATAAATTTTTTCTTACCACGCTGGCAAACTAACGTTATTCAGTTATTACTCAATATTAGCCGTGCGTGATGCACAGCATACCAGCTCAGAGTTGACAGGTGCACATGCACGTACGCAGCAAGGTACGTACGTACGTGCGGCCCACCTGCATTGAACGCGCGGCGTGCGCAATTGGCTTGCCATACCATGTTTTGTGTGCAGATGCATCCGTGTCACAGTCACGAGATGTGACACCGATGCAAACTTCACTATGTTGTTCAAGTTCAAGTTCAAGTTCAAGTTTTATTTCCACAAAATTTCCAATAAAGACAAACAAAACAAAACAAAGCATAAATTTCACAGTCTATTATCATGTATAGATAACAAACAATCAGGGATGTATAAACACACACAAAAGGAAACAGTGGAGGGATTAGCAATAAGCCATTGGCCTCTCGCTGGCTAATCCCTGACCTATGACCTATAAAAGTACAAGTACACAGTAACACTACAAATGAAAAACGCCAAGCAATCAGACATACAGAACAGAAAACTACAATACATGCGATACAAGGTAAACTATACAGAATGAGCGCCAAAGAGTGTGAAGACTTTGGAGATTAGAAGTATCTATGCAAATGACAGATAACGTACTACATGTAGCTTGATAAGCTTCTAAATTGAAAAAAGACCCAGAAGGTAAAAGCGGATTTAAATTTAAATGAGTTTAAAGAAGGGCTATTTTAAGATCAGGGAGTAAATTAATTCCAGATTTCTGGTCCAGTGCATTTAACAGACGTCCTTGTGAACTTATATTTACACAAAGGCAGGTGAAACGTTATTTGAGTTTCTAGTGTGGTGCTAAATAGCAGAATTTAAAATGAAGAAATTGTCGAATGATGGCGGTAGAAAATTTTTATGAACAAATACATAAATGATGCAATTTGATATTTGTAAATTTCATTTATTTTAAGATTTTTAGTTTTGAATAAAGGATCAGTGTGGGCTCCGTGGCTGAGAATTTGTTACAGCTCGAACTCCACGCTTTTGTAATAAAAGGAGTCTGTTAAGAAGATACTGGGCCACAGTTACCCATATAACATTACAATAAGAAAGATATGGTGTTACCATAGTGTGATACAATTTAACAATATTTGTAAAGGAAGTATTTTTCTAAGTCTAGTTATAACGCCAACGGTCTTGCTAGATATTTTACAAGCAATATCATTAACATGTTCACTCCAGCTAAGATTATCATCTATAATCACTCGCGAGAAATTTGGTAGAAGTGACCCGTTAATTGCATGTTTGTCAATATGGACGTTTAAGTTACATTCAATAAATTTGTTTTGGTTTTGAAAATCATGTAATTTGTTTTTGTTGAATTGATGACTAATTTATTGGCCAGAAACCATTGATGTATTTTAGGTAATTCAAGTACTTATTACAGAATCGATGATAGTTGTATTTCATGCCAGAAATAAATAAGTTTGTATCGTCTGCAAAAGTAATTGTAAACAACTGGTCACTTACAAATTGTAAATCATTGACGTATATGAGAAAAAATAAGGGTCCTAATATGGAACCCTGAGGCACACCAGTGGGATGTTCTGATAATCAGACTGGTTATTGTTTATACAAACAAACTGTTTTCTGTTCTGTAAGTAACTTTTACACCATTGTAAGCGCTTATCCCCGTATTCCATAAAAATGCAATTTATCGATTAAAATGTTATGATTAATACAGTCGAATGCTTTCGAAAGGTCCAAAAAAATTCCTACTACAATATCGTTCCTTTCAAAGCATCCGTAAGCGCTGTTTACAAAATTCGAGTAAAGCCATGTAAGTCCGAGTGCCCTTTTGCGGAAGCCAAAACTGTTGTCATATAAAATATTGTGGCATATTCAGATATGAAATAAGCTTAAGAAAACAATTTTTTCAAATACTTTTGAAAATACTGAAAGCACAGAAATGGGTCTATAATTTGTAAGTAGATGTTTATCCGCCATTTTTAAAGACAGGGGTTACTTTAGCAATTTTAGTTTGTCAGGAAAAATTCCTTGTTCAAGGATAAATTTAGAATATTACATAATGGTAAAGCGATTAGATGAATTGATTTTTTTAAAGACTTTTGTGGTGAAAGCATTATCAAATCCGGACTTTTGTTTGTCCTTGCATATCAAGCACGGCAGTAATAATATCAGAAGAGTAACTGGGTCAAAAAAACAATGACTGGGTATAAATTCCTCGTAAATATTGATTGGATTTTTTTCTGAATTAGTAATGTTTTGAGGCAGTTTGAAATCCAATGGTACTAAGTATCATTAAATGAGCAGTTGCCATGCAGTATGATCTTACTGTTTTACCATTGACATAAACTCTTTCTAGTTGTGCCTGTTTTTTTATTTGTTTTTTAAAAAAAAAAAAAAAAAAAATATATTCCACAAGTTTGTATGCAAGTTTGTGTCACGGAATGCAAGCTTTGATGTGCACAGATGCACAAATGCTCTCTATTAAGTTTCAATAATATTTTTATTTTTGAGAAACTGACAACATGCAGCATTTGCACTTTCTAAAATTCTCCGCGGCCTCGACCCGGCCTTGACTGGCCTTGACCCGAGGATTGCGTCCGAGACGATTTTGCGGCTCAAGAACCACAACACTGGTATTCATCACTATCCTGACGTCCACATTATCATACATGTAACTTGCAAGAATGATAGTTGATTGAAATAGGCTCACAAGGAGTTCCAGGAAAGATTTGCAAATCAATGTGCTATGTACGAGTAAGTTGCAAATTACAAACCCTTCACGGTGGTGCTGCATTTAAAGATTGTGTTTAGGATTTGCAAGTTCATTACTTCCCGTCATTATCAATACCAAACGGTAGTTTAGTACTTACAAATGGTGTGTTGAAAGTTTGAGATGCCATACGTCAGAAATGTTGTTTTATGAGAAAAACTACGAACAATATGTAACCAGAATATTGTTGTTTCCACAAGTTTAAATATTGTGTTCAAATTGCGAATCGTGGCTATGTGTACATTCGCATGACCAGTGGAGCACACTGATTGGTTAACGGGCTAAGCTCCGTGCGACCCTCGGCTAATATGGCTGATGGAGTAATTTTGGAATGGCCTGTGCACGCTTAACGTCACTGTAAATTTTTAAGTCAAAATGTCCAGATTTTCACCAAAACTACATGTGTATTTTACCCAAAGGTTCTATGACAGGTGTTATACTAATTTCACATTGTGAACAATTTGAGCTGATTTCATTCATTTTGCCGTTTTCTGATGTGCAAATCACGTACTTCTCTCTTAACTCTTTACACACCTAATTTATTCTGAAGGGACAATGACAATTTTCCTTTTATATTTTTTCTTTGAATTTGAAAGCACACTACACTATTTTTCAGTGTCTCCTATACAAAGATTAAAGCGAAGTTTAGTTTTTTTTTGTTTGTTATTTGAAAGCTTTATGCCCCAAAGTCATAACCTTGCAATAATAGATTCTGATGTCTTTATTTTTTTTAATTAGTTTAATGAAAAATCTCGGGGGGGGGGGGGGGGGACCCGAGATTTTCGACTATATTTTATATTATGGCATCCAAAGGGTTAAAAAGGCTTTGAGATTACATGTGTTATACCTCATCTGAAGGAGCAGACTCTGCTGCTTTCAGATGAGGTATAGGCTGTGTAACGCTTTTTAACACCTTTCGGATGCTATAATTGTAAAAATATAGCCGAAAAAAAATCTCTTTGGGTCCCCCGCCCCCCCGCCCCCCCCCGCCCCCCCGAGATTTTTCATATATAATTAAAAAAAAACTAAAGACATTGCAGAATCTAATTATTGGCAAGGGTTATGACTTTGGGGATAAAGCTTTCAATAATAACGAAAAATCCCCAAACTAAACGTTGGGTTTAAGGAGAAAAATAATCATGACAGCGGAATGCAATAATTGAAGTAATTTACCTCATTGCACGTTGAATTTGTTGTTCTCGGTGTATGTACTTGTAGACCTGTACTGAACACTGGATATTTGTCACATCACATGATTAATCTCTAATTTTTTTTGCTTTGTTGTTGTTTTCATCCAGGAACAAATGGCCACCAGACTTGAAGAGCTTGACATGGATGGTGGAGGAGAGACAGAACACCGAGAAGGTAGGATTATGTTCTTGGCCTGTCCCTATTTTCTTTACACCATGTCTATGTGATGGAAACGGCCTTCATAAAGGTTATGAATTCAGTACAGTGTGAATCTGTGGATGAACCATTAAGGATGGGGTGGTGAATTCAGTCAAGTACTGAAAGATTAGAGAAGAATGAAGCAGAGCAATTTAAGAAGGTGAAAATTGTATCTTTTGGTCTGTCCCTGATATAGCATCATATCATGGACGCTACTGCGAGCAGGGTCCATGATTTACATGTATTCTTGTCACGGAAGTGGAATAACCCAATTGATGTCAAATTTCAAGCAGTTTGTTGTGGGATCTATTTGTGGATAATGGATAGTCAAACAAAATTAACAAAATGATGAAAGTAAGATTACATAAACAACAAAAAACAAACAAAGCAACGACTGAAAGACATCCAGAACAAATAACATTGTACACAGTCACAAGCTATCACATGACAAACATTTACAAAGCAAACTAAAATTCAGGCGCAAAACAAGCAACACAAACTATGCAACAAAAAATCTTAATTGTTCGCAGTTTCTGTATGCACACGCTGGTGTGAAGCGGGAAGGAAAAGTTCAAATCTTTATATGAAGTTCATACGTATCGTATGAAGTGTTTGAAGAACCGTTTTTTTAGATCGCAGATGCGTGATGAAGTTTTTAGATCCAGGTGCCATTTTCAGTATGATTTGCAGTGTTCCCGGATATTACTGCTCGGGATACACCGTCTGGTGTCTACTGTTTAATTGTACCCACTGAGGTTGCATTGAAATCAAAAGATAGACATAAACTTTCTTTACTGAAATGTTCCTGTCAACGGTTTCTTACATGCCCTCTCATTTTTTGCACAGTCATGTGAGACATTATTGTTGTGTTTTCCGCTTCATTTGCTTGTGCACTAATACAAGAGCCTTCTAACCCCTCCCTCTACGTGCCTTTCTCCACCTCCTCTGTATCCTCCTCCCTGCCCTTATACCCCCTGTATCCCTAACCGCCCTCTACCCCTCTCCACTGTATGCCCATCATTCTACCTTCCGCCCTACCTTTCCCCACCCCTGCTATCTCTCCTCTCTCCCCTGTTCCCAG
>JZLH01S0139047.1:79582-110117 GCA_001188425.1 Eucidaris tribuloides
GTCGGGAAGTCAACAATTTTGTTTCAGTAAATCGCCAAAATTCGATGAAGATAAACCACAGCAAAATATCAGCATTCGTAGTTGTTGGCAACCTGATTTGCCAATACACGAAACACGGAAAAACAGATTTTCAGGCTATTGTCACAAATGCCCAAAAAGGCAGCCCACTTTGCAATTACACCAGACCAACACCAACACAGGGCTATCATCCCTACGGAGATTGCATAGCTTTTTGCCACAGAGACGCTGTCATTGACGCATTAATTAATACGCTTATAATTATTGATTCATAAACAGATTTGATAGACATCAGCATCCAGGGTGGAAAAAATATTTATGTATGCCTTGTTACGGTTGATTTTATGCATAGAAAGCACCTGGCAGTACCTAAGCATCCAGCATGGTAAGTCCTTGCCATAAATCGAATGTAGGTTTCATTTCTGAAGATTTAGAATTGTGTGATTGTGTGTGTTGGGTGTGTGTGTGCTGTGTGTGGTGTGTTTGTGCGTATGTGTTGTGTGTGTCGTGTGTGTGTGTCGTGTGTGCGTGTGTGCTGCATGTTCTTTGCACACATATACATGTAGGTGATGTAATTTTTACAAGAATTTGTTTTGCCACACTGTACTATTGGAAGTTCCAATAAATACAGCCTGTACATGTATGTCTGTGTGTATTGTTACGGAAAAATATATCACGGTTCGTACATGCCACAAAATGATTTTAAAATTGCAATATTCAGAACATGATACAGTACATACAAAAACACAAACAAATCCCCCCCCCCCCCCCCCCCCCTAGTGTATACACAACTTTTTTTTAATGCCAGGACAAGACCGTGTACTATAGAAGTCAAAAGACTCACGAGATAGTGTGCGGTCACTAACAACTGTCGCAATGCATTTCTACATTTGATAAAACAGTGTTTCAGAGGTATTGAAACAAAGATTTTCTATAAATTGTGATAATTAATAAAACACCCAAATCCTTCTTCCTACCAAATTTCGCTATATATTTTATTTTTTCATGGACAGGGTTTTGTGGTCAATGATTCGCGAAAGTTTCATGCATGCGAAATGGCCGTCGGCTCACATTCGTGAAAGTTTCATGTCGCGAAAATATAGTGTTTTACAGTAAGTCAAAATGCTGTGGATGTGTATTGATGCCAATGTAAAGGAAAGACAAAAAAAATGGCCTGTTTATGAGAAATGACAGTGTTGTTATTTGCTTCCTTTTGTCAAGATAGGCAGGACCAGCATAGACAGTGTACATGCAGTTCTTACATATCAAGTTCAATTGTAATGCATCCAGGGATTGTATTGTCACTTAGCCAAAAATTCATTTTGTCTGGTGGCCCAACTTGGATTAAGGGATTTAAGATTATGATGAGACATTTGGGATTAGGGTTATGGATTTAATATTGTAAGTTTAGGATGTTGTGATTTACAGGTCTAATATCATAGAGAATATGGCTGGTGGACTACACCAATTGGTGTAGCCCAAGTGGTAATATATATCCTAAATGTTTATATTCCTTTTCATAAGTCTTGGTGGTTATCTACTTGTTGTACACTCAAAATTATGTAGCCTTTTTGTCCACTTACATTTTTACAAAGGAATATGTCAAATGTACTAAAATGTTTCGCAAATTAATTACGTCTGCACTCCACAATTGACATTTTGATGAAATTGGAACTTAAAACCATGATAATTTTACAACATAAACACTCGCCCAGACATCTCGACCGACATTCAGTCAATCGTACACAACTATCGGGATTGGCAGACAGACAGACAGACAACACATACACACCCAAGAAGACAGATGGATGGAGACAGACATATAGTATGGCATACATCTGCGGTGACATATAATATATAGCGTAGATCAAAATAATACCACAAATTGACAGATCTGCCATAGATGCTAGAGTGTAACTCAAAAAACTATCTTTTTCTGATACAATTAAGGTACACTGTATATATACCCCATGTACATGTACTTCTAAGTGCTTGTGCTCAAATGTAATTCCTATCAGAATCAAACTTAATATTTGTACCTTAATTTGCTTATTAATTAGAGAATCTCTTATAAATTAATTTGTTTCTAGTTTAAAAAAAAAAACCTTTGTATTTATAATAACCCCTTTCCTCCTTTTTATCCATGATGGATGCACGTGAGTTTTTGACACGGGGGAGGGGGGGGGGGGAATTTGTTTGTGTTTGTGTATGTATGTGTACATGTACATGTTCTGAAATATTGCATTTTTAAAATCATTTTTGTGGCATGTACGAACCGTGATATATTTTTCCGTAACATACACACAGACATACATGCACAGGCTGTATTTATTGGGAACTTCCATTTGTACAGTGTGAAAACAAATTGTTGTAAACATCACATCACCTACATGTATAGTGTGCATAGTACACACACTCTCCCTCTCTCTCTCTCTCTCACACACACAAACACACACACACACACACACACACACACACACACAACCACACGAACAAACAGCACACACACCCACACACACACACACAACACACCACACACACCACACACACACCACACACAACACACAACACACCACACACACACACACACACACACACACAGCACACACTCACACACACACACAACACACACACACACAGCAACACAAAATACGACAAGAGCTACATTGTGGGTTGTTCCTGTATTTGCAGTGTGGTGTGTTCCATAATAGCGGTATAAAACTAGATAGTGAGTTGTATGATTTTAACGCCCCACAAGTGCCCAAATACAAGCCCACAATTGTAGCCGTCATACTTTTAAACATACACCACAATGTTACTCCTGACACGCCCACAACATACAATTAGAACACCACAACACACAAGACATACCACATCATTATGGGAGACGAAGGTATAAAAAGAAAAAAAAAACGATGCGTTAACTTGCAGCACACTCAGTGTGTATTGCTTTAAACCGCTCCCTTTCTAAGAAATGTTTCATTCTGCGGGTACCCCACCAATGCCGAAATACTCTGCCCACAATTTTTATAGGGACCAGTGATTTTCCGTTTCAAAAAATTCCCTTTTCCGTTTCGAATCTTTATTCCACCAGTTTTCAACATGCTCAATGAAAAAAACGGAATTCAGTTTCCCAATAGACTTTGATACATGAAAAAAGTGCAATTCCGTTTTACATAAAAAATCATAATAACAGTCACGAATTTATACTCGCACGAATATGCAATACAAGTACATGTATTACGGGCTGTTGACCAAATCCGTATCTTATGCGTTTTAAACTAATTCTTGCGTTGCTTACGTTTAGAGATTATTGATTATTCCCACTTTTCTAAACTTCCCCGATCTTTCCAAGTACATTTTCTATCACATCTCGCAATCCAAACCGACAATCACAGCTTGCTTGAGTCCCACGATAAACATTCGCTCACTTTCTCATGTTGCAGACCTGGCTGTTATACTGATCGCACTGCAGCGAGACTGGTCACTGTTTGCGTGCAATTCCCTGGTTGTATGCCAGTGCGCACACACAGACACTGCGCGGTTTATGGTCGCACCGTCTACAAGACTGGAATACCGCAGATGAATCCCACCGCACAGGTATTTATTGTGCAGGTCGTAGTGATGATTGGCACTATCGTGATGCGCAAAAGTAATGACACCATTCAATGCGCCGGCCCGGTATCTGTGTTTAATAGACCAAAAGGATTTTCGAGTACAGCCGCTGCCGAAGCCCAGCTATAGCGGCGCTTTTTTATAACGTTCTTTGGTTATAGACGGCCCCGGGCCGGTACTCGATGTTATGAGACATGTATTTGTCACGTGTCTCGCTTAGAACCATCGAAGATGATATTTATTTTGCGAATAAAGTTCAGAAAATGTTGTCATCAAAGTTGATTAGTGTGTGCGTGAGTTTGTTGTGTTATAATTTTGATGATTGGAGGACATTTAGTTTTGTGTGAATGTTGAATCATGGGTCTGTTCTGCGTGTTTGTTGCGTTTTTTTGTGTCTGTGAATGTTTTCTGTTCATCGTTATGTCACGCGTGCGAATGGTTCCTGCAGTACCTGCTGGTGTTCGTTTTCGTAGTGTCATCTGACTACGTCGTATGTCGAATGCACTGTGGCAATCGGGCCTGTTGGTTGTGGTGTATTGCAAGATTTTTTTTTTACTGTTTCGTTGTCGTTTCAGAGCAAAATTGTTTGAAGTCAATTTATCTTGGTGTAATTTTTCTTGTTTGACAAATTTCGAAGGGTTTTCCCTTCGAATTTTATTTTGCACGGGAAATATACCGGTTTTTTCCTTGATTTTCCGTTGTTGAGAGAAGGAAAAGCCACTTTCCGGTTGCGAAAGAGTGTTTCCCGTAATTCCGTACCGTTGTTCCGCAGATCGCGGAAGAAAATCACTGTCCCTAATGTAACCCCTCATGTTACTACTTCAACATACAGCCATAATGTATCTCCTGCACACTCACACACACACACACACACACACACACACACACACACACACACACACAACACACACACACACACACACACACACACACACACACAAACACACATTCTAAATCTCAAGAAATTGAAACCTACATCCATTTATGCAAGGATTACCATGCTGGGATGCTTAGGTATGCCAGGTGCTTCTATGCATAACATCAACCGTAACAAGGGCATACATATATTTTTTTTCCACCCTGGATGCTGAATGTGTATCAAATCTGTTTATGAATCATAATTATAAGCCGTATTATGTATGCGTCAATACAGCGTCTACTGTGGCAAGAAAGCTATGCATCCGTAGGGATGATAGCCCTGTGTTGTGTTGGTCTGGTGAATTGCAAAGTGGGCTGCCTTTTTGTGGCATTTTGTGACAAACAGCCTGAAAATCTGTTTTTCGTGTTTCGTGTATTGCAAATAGGTTGCCAACAACTACTGAATGCTGAATATTTTGTGGTGGTTTTATCTTCACGAATATTTGCGATTTACTGAACGCAAAAATGTTGACTTTCCAACATGTTCAAAGTGAATGCAAATACAATATAATTGCAAGAATATGCACTCGTGAATTCCCAGTCTTGAGGCAAAATCGTGAAAATATATGGCGTATCTTAGATGTACGTTTTTTCCAATCAGTGATGTAAACCCTCCCCTCATTTGTTTTAGATTTTATATCAAACGTGTAATGTTGATATTATGTTGTGTTTTCCTACATGTATCTTCCTCTTATTACAGTATGTACTAATCCTTGAGACAAACTTGTTTCCACTTATTTTTGTTGCTGTCACTCACTCGGGCAATACCTATGATGACAGTCACAAGCATAAATTTACTTGTATCAATCGATACCAGAATAAAAACAAGTATTGGTAGGCTAACTGGAAATTCAATTTTCCATGGATCGTAGAATACTTGATATCCCATATCCGTTGAATTTCATGTATAATTGTTTGATTTCAAGCACCCTGCAGTTACACGTACACATATATTCTGTCAAAATCTGTGGCCTGCTTCAAATGTAAATTACAATCCCATTTTGGGTCATTCGTTGATCCTTATGGGAGTATTGTGTGCCGTGTAACCACTCTGGTGACGGAAGCAGCTTCTCCGTTTCGGCAAATTTGGGTTCCGATTACCGAGTTTGCATAAACTGTGACAACTCGTCGTACGCGTTGATTGTTCGTTTGAAGGGGAAAGGAGGGATTGATGGATGTTGGAATAACAACGAAAATGGTAGAATCACGAGGGCGCTTGTCGCTTGTACGTCCATTACTGTAGGAAAAACGCAATAGTGGCTGGATTGTGTGCGAGTGTAATTAACAAGGTGTAAGATTAGTTGTTAGATTCCTGGGGGGTTATCGGTGAAGAAGAATGAATGGGGATCAGATGTACGTTGGTTCCGTGGTCTGGTTTGGGCTGTTGTTCCATGGGCCAAGGTAAGGGGTGAATGACACATTGATCTGATTAAGAATAAACAAAATGTCACAGCGATTTCCACCAGGGCGTTCAGACTTTTAGGTCATGATGTCAAAATCAGAGTCTTAAAGGCACTGTATAACAGTGTTTCCAGTTTAAAAGATCTAAGCTGCATGATTCCCCATGCTACCAGTGTCTCTGACATGGTCTAAAAATGAAGCCCTGAAAAATTGCAGTTTAAAACAATCAGTAAGTGCTTTCAAAAAGTAAAAATCATTGAGAGACCATTCCAGCTTTTCCCCATAGACTGCTGTGTTGCAGAATTTCCTATCGCCTGATAGGAAATTAATGTGCCAAGCTGTATCTGCACATATTATACTAGTGACAGCATAACTGTCCAAAATTTTGTATTCTAAGGTGTTTAGTTGTCCATTCAAACACTGTCAGATATGTCAGACAGCGAAGTTCGACAATGTTTTAAACGTGTCTTCCACAGTGTGCCCCAGAAAAATGAAATAAAAGCAAAATCCAGCTGGATGAACCAGTTTTCATTTCTAGGAAAAATTTAATATGTTAGAAATATGTAAAGCAAGGTTTTAAAGGATATTTCCTCCCCTTCCATGTGTTACCAGTCGCAAAGCTTTTTATCCATGCATGACTATAGTAAAGACCATTAGAACTGATAGGAAAATTTCATCTGTAAGCAAATCTGATTCAAATGGTCGTGTTTGAATTGCCTTCAGGATTATGATACTGAATCACATCATCAACAGCCTTATCTTCTATATTTCCTAATATTTGTGTAAAATGAGCCAAGCAAAGCAGGTGTAAAACTGCATATTCCTGTTAACTCTTAACATGCCAAAGTCGCAGATCTCCACCAAATAATACACATAAAATCCATAGAGGTTTAAATCCTCCGGCATGTTAAGAGTTAAAACTGTACATTGGTGAATATTGGTGTGTGTATATTTGTTTGTTTGTGTGTTTGTGTGTATGTTTTTATTTATTTTTTTTGGGGGGGGGTATTAATAGTAATGGTCTCTAGAAAGTTTTGAACCAAAACTGGTCAATACCTTTGGGATTTTGTATTCTATTTTTTTTTTCTAGAGTAAGGGGGGGGGGGAGGACAGAACATTGTTGGGGATCTTTCGATCTTACCCTCTCTTGACTGACCTTCGCTAATTATTTATCAACCACCATTCACCTCCAAATCTGCGTGTAAATGAACATGTTACTTGAAAGACAGTTTACAAGAGTTCATTGTGTAGCTAGCTGCACATCCAGTTGCACCACTGCCCTACAATGTAGTCGTTTACTGTAAAGTAAACATAGCATGTAAACTCCACTGCATTTACGTCAAATTCAAACATGAATGTGTTAATTATTGAAATTGTGTTGTGATAGCTGTCGGGTATTCCACATTCCATTTGCACAACTAATTTAATGAGCGGAATTTCCATTTCTAAACTAATACAATTAAGTAAATTTGTCGAACATAATGACACATGAAATGCAATGACAACATTCCCCCCAACGCTGGTCTATTAACGCTCGTCCAAACTAAATTTGCAAACATTTCCGTGTGCCGTTGTAATTTTACGGTGAATCACACGTCAGCCTGAAACGCAAATTTTTATTAAACTGTCACGGCTGATGTTTACGAAACTCGTCGCAGTTTTGGTGGCAAATATCAGATTGCCGTTAGGAAATGTTTATTCAGTACAGTTGGCCGAGGCTTACAATTTGTTGTGTGTGTGTGTATTTGGAATGCCTTAAGTCTTAACATGCCGAGTTCTTTTTGTACAATGCCAAATTTGAGCAACTTTTGGAGTGCAGTTTTAACTTCAAACAACAGTCACTTGGTACATGTGAATGTTTGAGAAAAGTGTGGTTTATCAAAATTGTAGACGAAGGTACACCCTTTAAACCATGTAATTAATATTTTGATATCGTTTCTGAAGATGGAGTAAATTTTGTGCAGTAATGTATTGCAAAACAAAGATAGCCACCAATACATAGAAAATGTGCATATTTTCCAATTTCACACAATCTGTGATTTGTAGGGGGGGGGGGGTAAATATAAACCCGTACCATTTTTATGAGTGATTTTATAGTGAAGGCTGTTCTGTCCTACGTGACACACACACACACACACACACACACACACAAATAACCCTAAAAGAACAAATACAGTATATTGTATTACCGCCATACTTTATTTTCATACCATTTTTACTTATAAAAAGGGAAATAAAAAGATGATTGATACTAGAATCAAATTACTGTTAAATGTTTTTGCTTTAAAAATTTGACATTCAAACATTTCCCCTTTTGTTGTGCACCTATTATCAGAAAGTACTGTAAGTAACAGTCAAAATTAGTTTTGCATCTCTTTCATGTTCTCTTTAAATAAAAATATCAAAATACAAATAAACTATTAACGACTTGTGTATATTACTGCAATTTATAGTGTACCGGTACTACATGTATGTACAATACTGTTGTGTAAACTAAATTTAAATAAATACATAAATAGAAAAATGCAATGATTGTAAATAAAATTAAATGAAAGGAAAAAAGCAAAATAGTAGGGAGAAGGGAAAGAAAGAAGAAAAGAAGGAATGAACAAATGAATTAAAAAAGAAAGGGAGAAAATGTATGAGTACAAAAAAACGTGAAAAATCAAAAATACATTTTGCTTTCATTTGCTGATCTTATATCGATGTGAAGAAAAAAGAAGGCAAGATAGAATGAAAAGAAAAAAATGCTGTTCCTTTACCCTTTATTTGAAATTTGTACACACAGAAAAGTTCATGTTTTACTGTCAGCCAAAATTGCATCGGGGAAGAAAATAGAGATGGTTGGTGTACTGATATATCTGCCTCTTCTAATCTAGCTGGATGCGATGTCACTGCCGATCATGACTATATATGGCCATTCTCCCATCTTGGAGACTCATGTGCAATACATGAAGGAGAGATGGGGTCTACACGTTGCTATGCCTCCCATCAGAATCTATCTGAAGACGCATGACTGATACAAACCACATTGTCAGCGGTGATGATAGACGTGTGTGTGCTAGCGAGAGACGCTTGTAGTTATGATTTAGTGATCGGCGAGCAGGGTACAAAGACATTTTGGGTTGTACTCTGTACAGTGAACTAACTTTAAAGGCAGTGGATCTCTTTTGCCTGCCTGAAAATTAACATTGTGTAAATACAATGGCATTTAGAAGAAAATGCCATCTGGGAACCTTCAGCAAAATATATGAGCTAGAAACTCAGTTTTAGTGGAATTATAGTGACCGTTAGACTCTGATTTGATTTTTTTTCTCGCGAGAAAAAAATTCCTACCCTAGAACGTACACTAAATGGCTATTGTTTTTCTTTCTCATTTTTCAAATTCTAAGCAAGTACTCTCCCCCAGATTTCACATACATGCCCTTCATCAAGGGCATGGGTTATCTTTTCCTGGTCTGCGGGGATGTTTGCAAATGAGATCCACTGCCTTTAAAATGTAGTGACAGGATTGGGAGAAGTCGAAAGTGTGTGTGTGTGCTATGGAGAGACGCATGTGGTTATGATAGTGATTGTGGGGTAGGGCACAAAAAACATTTTGGGCCGTACTCTGTACAGTGAACTAACTTTAAAATGTAGTGGCATGATTGGGAAAATTAAGTCAAAAATGTGTGTGTGCTACCGAGACTCTGAGACACGCTTGCGCCTGGCGGTTATGATATAGTGATTGTTGCGTAGGGCACAAACACATATGGGGTTGTACTCTGTACAGTGAACTAAGTTTTAGAAGTTTTAGATTGGAAGAAGTAAAAAAAAATGCCTCAAGAACCAAATGAGTTAAAACATAAACAAATATACACAGGCTAGAGTGTATTATTCAGGCTGGAAGGATTTGTCGTGAATCTGTTTACTTGAGAAGGAAGCATGAAGAAACCATTTCTGAAAGTAGCTGTGATCCTGATAGAAATAAAATCTGTACAAATCTGTGCAAATGATTAGCTTGTCACATAGAAGACTAATGCTGATTGTAAAAATAAATAAATAAATTAAATAAATAAATAAATAAATAAATAAATAGATGTTAAACCACATAATGTTTACAAAAGACAATTTGAACCGTGTCGTTGATTCTAGAATAGTTTCATCCCTAAATGAAGACACTGCTTAAAATAATGCTACATCACTTTAATCTTGCTTGTGTCATACTGGATATGAAAGAGCTTCATATTCACTATCAAAGTCTTATAACAGCATATTTTACTGAGATCTACAGAAGATATGAAAGAACTGTGAGTGTTCATGTATCTGTGCATTGGTCAACATATTCTGTACATGCAGTGTACATGTATACATGTACTACATGTATCTCTACATGCAGTGTATTTCTTTTTCTTCTTTGTGTAAAATTCTGTGCATGTGTGTGTGTGTGTGTGTGTGTGTAAATGTATGTTTGTGTGTGTGTGTGTGTGTAAACATGTGCTTGTGTGAGTGTTTGAGTGTGTGTGTCACTCTGTTGGTGTGTGTTTGTGTTTTGTGTATGTGTATTACTCTATGTATGTCACTGTGTGTTTTGTGTATGTGTGTCACTCTGTGTGTGTTTGTGTGTGTAAATGTATGTTTGTGTGTGTAAACATGTGTTTGTGTGTGTGTTTGAGTATGTGTGTCACTCTGTGTGTGTGTATGTATGTCTGTGTATGTGTATCACTCTGTGTATGTTCACTTTACGAATCTGCTTCATTGTAGAACGAACCCAATCTGTGTGCACTTTAACTGTTCATTGCTGCGAATAATTGTTCTTTTCTCTGCATTGTCGTTCTGCGATGAATTCTGCACGAGTTACCATAGCAACCAGGTTCATTTGGCCGCAATCAGCAATCCAGCATACCGTCTGCAAGATTGTCTGTTGTACTCTGCGTGTATCCTCGACCTTGATTATGCATTCATTATCTGCTCAGGGAGGAGAAATGAAAATATATATTTTCACTGTCTTTCAAGCCAAGGTCTTTCAAGTTTAGCTTATTTATTTCAAATTCCTTTCACTCTTTTGTTTCTCTCTTATCCCACATAAGAGCAAAATGAAATACAAATTGACAGAGCATGATCACCATACTGCATTTTATAGTACTTCACCTTCAAACCAGAACTACATGTTAATTTAATTCTACCGGGACACATAAAAATCTCATATTACAATGTATGTAATGTACTTTTAAGGTCGAATCGGTTTTGATATAAAATATTTTTGTTTAAATGAGGAGGACATTAGTGTATCGATTGAATGTCATGTAAATCTTGATTACGGTAATCAGAACTCGTAACTTGATTTTAGTTTTATTTGTCGTTGGCCTAGTTTCAAATTAATCAATTTGTGTAATATCATTGACGTATCTCCGTCACATCCAATGTGCAAATGTGCTACAGCAGTGCCTCGGTTACACTGCATCCATGGTTCAATTATGACCTTCATTTCTACAATCTCAACAGAAAATCACTCTAAATGAAAATATTACGAGACAATTCATGTGAAATTTACTCCTCAGTGCAATTCATGTGTTCTTGTCATTTATGCCAACGTACTTTCATTTGTCGGATCTCCCCGATGTTGCTGGGACAAATTCCCCAAATTACGCTGTCTCATTCATTCCCCTGGGCTTTCATTCATTTCCCGACTTAAACGGTTCTCATTCCCTAAACGGTCTGCCACATGTATATGCCAACCTGCATGCATTTTCCTCAAATTCAATTCAGACCCCCCATTTCATTTCCCTCCACTTAAAAGAAATCTCTCCTTCTCTAATCCGTGGCAGCATTCTTACTTCGTAACCATGGTAACTAATCTCATTTTTAGCATTTTAATGGCATCTTCATGCAGGGATGCTAATGCAAGTAATTCTATACGCGAAATATATATTTTCTCCCCAAACTGGAGGAGTGGGTTAATGTAGACTCGTAGTCAATTTCTGTAAGTAGTATCAATGGCCTTGACTCGAATGAAGATGATACCATCAGTTGTCCGGCAGAAGGGCCCAAGCATATGTTTCCGGCAGAAGGGTCTTAACACTAAATTGTCTCTAACCCGAAAACCATTGGTCCTTTTCACGTGAAATCAAAGTACTTGCAGTGTGATAATTTTAGATCCATCTGTCAGTCTGTTCAGTGCAAATATCAAAAGAGGCAATATTTCTCAAATTAGAAAAAAAAATACTATAAGGCCCTTTTGCCGGGAACATCTGCTAGGGCCCTTCTACTGGACAACTGACGAGGCAATGATATGGTTGCCACAACATGATATGTTGCAGTCACTGACGATTGTTGAAATTGTCGCATGTCTGGCTGAAGGGCCCTAGCATATGTTCCCAGGAAAAGGGCTGTAACAGTGAATTTTTATAAAATGTATAATTTGAAAAATATTTGACATTTGCATATCAGATTGACAGAAGGGTCTAAAAAAAATCACACTACTTTGATTTAATATGCAAAAGCCAAATTTTAATCTGTATAAAGAACACTCTCATTTTGCTCAACAACCATGCCTTTAAAATTTGAATTAAAATACGCTGAGTATGAATATGAGTATGAGTATGAGCATGAGTATGCTTTCAACACTTGTAAAGAAAAACTACATAAAAGAATCTGTACCATATACAAGTGCGTAACTGTACAGTATGCAACTTTGTCTCTTATTTTTAATCAGTTTGACCCTTTGAGTTGGTCAGAACAATTACAACAATTACAAAATGAATATGATGTGTAACTTTTTCAAGAAAACGCACACTGTAGATTTATACATTTATATTCCCATCAAACAAGTGGAAATTGTGTCGACTCTCATCGAGTAATACTGTCCTACAGCATTGAGCCCATAGGTTGTCTTTGGCTATGAACTAAGTCTTCAGTTGTATTATTTATCTTTTTGTATTATTATTTTGTGTTATAACTTGGATTGCCTTTTTTTGTCCTTTTTTAAAAGAAAAAAAATGTAATGAAAGAAATTTGAATCCCAATCCATATTTGGGAACACCCATTCAATATTTGTTCTTACATTGCATCACCCGAAAGAGCTGCAGGCATTCCACATCATCACTTTTACCTGTATACTGCTGAAGAAATGTGTGCCCAGCTGAAATAATAATAGATGTGTCATATTTCATTTCTCTCCCATTGGCATCGTACATCATCGAAGTAACGTTTGAAGTTCTCTGGAGGAGAAGAAGACATAAATTGGAATCAATATTTTACCGTTGACAAGGTTTGTTTGTCTAACACATCTGCATTCGCAATCTGAGCACTTCCTCAGCTATGGAGGCCATCTTCTATGAGTTAATACTTTGATCATTCTATACCTTGACAGATATCAAAAACAGTTTTGTGTGTGCCGGTACAAGTCTTCTTACAATCACTCCTGTTCCATCCTCCTCTTCCCTCCTCCTCCCCCTTTTCCTCCTACTCGTCCTTCTCCCCCTTTTAGTACTGCTACTATCGCAACTTCTACTTTCTACCACTACTTCTACCACTACTCCCACTACAACTTCTACTACTACTTTGCTACTACTACTACTACTATTACTACTACCAATATTCCTTCTACTACTACTACTACTACTACTACTACAGTTTGAACTCCATTAACCGGCTACGTTGGGACCAGCAGCCGTCCGGATAAGTGATATGGCCTGATAAGAGAGATAATGTACACACACAGTGTAGGGGGGAGGTACACATGCCATAAGCTGTTGTATAAACAACCCAAAGACCATGCACAAATTGCAACAGACCTCCCACATGTGACATTTAGTTACTGTCCCTGATAACCAGCATGTTTCTGTGTACACTTCTGATAAAGGTGTATCAATTACACGTAATGACTGATAAGCCCATTGTCCGGATAACAGAGATCTCCGTATAATCGATGGTCGTATAACCGAGGCCGAACTGTACTACTACTACTATTACTACTACTACTACTACTACTACTACTACTACTACTACTACTACTACTGCTGCTGCTACTACTACTACTACTACTACTACTACTACTTCTGTTACTACTACTACTACCACTACTGCTACTGCTGCTGCTACTACTACTACTACTACTACTTCTGCTACTACTACTACTACTATTACTACTACTACTACTACTACTGACTACTACTACTACTACTACTACTGCTGCTGCTACTACTACTACACTACTGCTACTACTACTACTACTACTACTACTACTACTACTGCTGCTGCTACTACTACTACTACTGATACTACTACTACTATCTAATGTACTTCTGCTACTACAACCATTGCTGCTGCTACTACTATTATTTCTACAACTACTGACGGAGCTATGACTGTATTGCTATTAACTATCAAGTACTACTACTACTACTACTACATGTACCACATCAGCTACATTATGTAGGTCTACTACTAATGTACTACAGTACTTCTATCTCTATACTACTACCACTACTATTATTACTACTACTACTACTACTACTACTACTACTACTACTACTACTACTACTACTACTTCTACTCCTACTTCATGTAAACTACTAAAACTACTTCTATAAATACTTACCAATTTGCACTACTGAGTCAGCTCCTAAAATATTTCATTTACATGCCTTACCTGAAAAAATAAAATGGTACATAAACTATCTTTGAAATTTTGTAGTTGATTGGTTTAACAGAAATGCCCATCATCTTGCAATGATGTGCAGTTACACATACCCTGCAGTTATGCAAAACAAAAAGAAATGAAGCAAATTATTAGACATTAATCACAGAAAAAGTAGAAGAAGAAAATAAAAATGTTCATGTGCTGCATGCACTTGTAATTTCTGTACAGACACATGCACCCAGTTAGAAAATCTTGCCTTTAGTAATACTGCACATCTCTTTGTTAGTCGTTTGTAAATGATTCCAGCTAATTGAGTTTGAATGACAATCACGAAAAATTATGAAAATAACCCAAGGGTATGTGCAATTTCTCACCAGCCTTTGATGGAAACAAAAATGTTGGAAATTATTCATTCACCCAATTATTGAATACCTGCTGGCAACATGCTGTCATTTAAATGTAAATGTCAGCAATATGTTTTAATACAAACACATACAGAAAAACACACGGGCAAAATGATTTTTCACTAGACAGTGTGGGTGTGTATTCTTTCAACAAATGTTATTAAATTGGATTGATATATTCACACTGAGAAATTAGTGACGATTGTAGCAGTGGTAACCATCCAAGTTTGATTATTCTCAGATGGTATAGTTAAAACCACAGATTTGGAGAAAGGTATTTTTTTTTTGGACTGTAATGATGGATTTTGGGGCAATTATTATTGTTCAATATTAATTTTGTTTTTCATTAGTTTTGAGTATGATGAAGTCCAGTGTTTTTAGTTCCATGAACGATCTTGATCACTGACCCAGAATTAACATCAGGCTTTATGTCCAAAAATATCTCAATATCAAATATAAACAGTTTGTTTTTCATATGTTTCCTTTCTCAAGTAAAAGAAAAGTTGACATACATACATGTATATGTAGTTTATGTCTCTATGAAAATGCACGAGTTGGGATTTGGTATGTTGTGCATTATATAAAAATCAGAGTTCTGGAGTTTTCCCTTTGTTCATTCAAATGCCTCTAAAACCCCCTTCAGACAGCCCAAATTCGCCGGCTCTGAGCCGGCTCTGCTACTCCTCCACTTTCTGTCTGAATGGTTTAAGCCGGCGAAAAGGAGTATTAAGTACGCCCGCTCTGAGCCCGCTCTGAAACACATCCGGAGTTGTTTCAGAGCCGGCGAAAAGGAGTAGCTGATACGCTTCACCTTCTGTCTGAATGAGTTAAGCCGTCTCTGCTACTCGTTGTGCAGTGATGCATGCAAAGTTCACCAACATCCGCGCCGAAAAACAAAAGACAATCGCGCGTTAAAATATACACTTCCTGTTCCGGTCTCGCAAGTTGAGGAGTGACTCCACCTTTTGGGTGCTGTGTGAATGGTTTAAGACGGCGAAAAGGTGTAGCTGCTACGCGAAATCTGTGCTATCTGAAGGGGGACATCGGAGGGTTTCAAGACCGCTCAGAGCCGCCGCAGCTACACCTTTTTCTATCTGAATGTGGCTACTGAGACCTCTCCTTTGAACTCAACTTTTCCCCCTCCTACCAAGCAAGCAAACAATCTCTTCACCCTTGAATCATTAAAACATAATCAGATAACTGTGGTCCAAGTAAAACAACCCCCGGGCTAGTCAATTCACATGAGAAATCTCCAAAAAGCTCTCCATATTTTTTTTTTTTTTTAGGTGAGATATTAGGACACGTCCGTCATGATTCAGTGCCCCCAAACTCATCCCACAAGACCACGGTCATTAACATTCATAATTGCAAATAACTCCTCTTTGCTATCTTAAACGCCAAATCTCATGTGATTAAACTTCTCTATCATCATCTCATAAATTTTGACAGAATGTGGTACATACGAACTCTTTACTCGAAAGTCACCCACAAGTATTTCAAAAATGTCCCTTGGTGTGTAGCGCAGGAGGGGATTTTTTTTCTCTCTTCCCGCCGTTGCTCACGAATGTTAGCAATATTCGTTCTGTTTGTCAAGTGCATGTCCACACATAACCTCTTCTCTCTCTCTCACTGTTGATTGGTACTTAGCCTCCTTCAAGTCTGAAGATGGGTAATCGGATTTGCTTGTCTCAACACCGTTAGGCTTTCCCAAGTAGTCTCTAGTTTCAGTCAAATAGGGGGGTCTGGTGCCGATCAGTGAAGAGTGAGAGAGAAGTATTAAAATAAGAGGGAAACATCTCATTCTTGCTGGAGGGAACACGTCTGTTGCGTAACAGAAGGCCGCTTAAAGGCATCATATAACACTGTTTCCAGCTTTAAAAATCTGAGCTACATGATTCCCCATGCTACTGGTGTCTCTGATAAGGTCTAAAAATGAAGCCCTCAAAAAATTGCAGTTTAAAACGGTCATTAAGTGCTTCTAAAAAGTGAAAATCATTGAGCGACCATTCCCGTTTTCCTCCATAGACTGCTGTATAGCAGAATTTTCTATCAGCTGAGATTTAAATCATTTGCCGATTTTGATCTGTACATACATATTTTACGAGTGACCGCATAACTCTGTAAGGTTTTGCATTCTACGGTTTTTATTTGTCCATCCAAACACTACCAGATGTGTCAGATAGCAAAGTTTGACAATCTTTTAAATAAGGCTTCCACAGTGTTATATAGTGTCTTTAAAGGGCAGTGGTGAGATTTTAAGTAGTCGTTAATTCGGGACACAATGCTCCCAGAATCAAGTGTACTTGTAAGTTTCTGCTGTTATACAATTGTTATACAATTATTATCAGAAAATGGTGGTGAATTTTGTTCTGCAGTTTTCCATGGGATCAATTTCTATCAGGGCTGGAGACTATAACAGCCATTCCACATAAATGTCACCTGAGTCACGCATGTTTCATGTCACACAAGTCGCAAACAAGGGTCTAGATCAAAACTGAGAAAATATTGGAGCCGAATCCATTACTCGGTCAAGTAAATCAATCATAGATACCCTGACATGTGACTCGTAAGACGCAGCATGCGTGACTCGCGTGACACTTATATGGAATGGCTGATGAATTAATCTCCAGTCCTGATAGAAATTGGTCCCATGGATTACTGGTAAAAAAAGAAAAAACAAGTTTGTCTCTCCTCAAGTTAACTAATTGAATGCAACTTGAATATTACACTCTAGCCAGTGTATACTTAAGTACATGTATGTGTTTCAACTCATTTGGTTCTTGAGGCATTTTATTACTTCTCTCGATCTTGTAACTTCCTTTTAGAGACACTTTTGTCAAAGACCTGTTTAAAAAAATTGTCAAACTTTGCTATCTGACATATCTGACAGCATTTGAATGGACAAATAAACACCCCAGGACACAAAAATTCAGACAGTTACCATTTGCTGTCACTTGTAAAATACATGTATGTACGGATAAACATTGGTACATGAATTATTCTTGACCGATATAGATACTGTAACATAGCAGTTTATGGGGGAAAACTGGAATGGTCTTTCAATGATTTGTACTTTTTTTAAATCACTTAATGATTATTTTGAACTGTAATTTTTTCAGGGCTTCATTTTTAGACTTTTTAAAAGACACTAGTAGCATGGGGTATCATGAGTTCACATTTTTGTACAATGGAAGTATGCCTTTAAGGTCTGAGCAGGACCTCACGAAGGCGGCGGTGCTAGAAGTGTTTGACGATTTCAGCGACGCGTCGTCAGGAGGAGGGAAATCCAAATATTGGGCTTGCGACCGAAGAGCCTTGAAGTGATCCGTCCCTGTTGCATTCTGGCCGATGCCATCATTTGCATACGATTTCCATACGTTTACATATCGCACGAGTCATTGTTTAGATTGGGCATCTTGAATGGGCTTTCAGGGACAAATACGTTAAGCGTAAACGAGGCTGGTAAGTGGCGCTGTTGACCCTATGTCACATGCTTGCCGTACAGTACTTTGGACTGTGCAAATTATTAAGCATTTTCCAAATTATGATCTGATTCTAGTTGTCCGCAAGAAGCAAATCAAACGGACTTCTCAGCGTATCATTTGAGTTGTATGATGTGTTTGAAATATGGTATTACAATATGTATTGAGAGGTTTCAATACTCTTGAAACTGTAAAAGAGTTAAAATAAGTTTGTTACTTTAGTTAAGTACATGTATGTACTTAAAAATAAAATTTAGTGTATACGGTGATCAGGAAATGTAAGCTTTGAACAGAAACAAAAATATACAGAATAAACTAGGCATTGAATGGAATAGCTTTATACCATTAGTTTACATGTAAGTCACTTGTGTATATTTGTTTTTGTAATTTTGGGGGAGATATTGACCCATTGGCTATATACACCATGCAGTAACTGTATGGGGAAATTACAGAATTTCGGAGGCAACAGGTTAAATTTGTATTGATGTACTAAGTGTTCTATCAGGTGTTATGTGTTTGTATATGTCGATAAGCTGTAATAAGGTTCCAGATGTCCCATTATTGCCTGATGAGCATAAGCCATTTGTAAATCATTATCTCCATATTAAATACATACAACATCTTTTCCCCCCAATATTTGCCAAATTATTTTTCCCCTGGTTCATCACCATGCCTCCTTGGTTCAATTCATACAACCCTGATAAGACCAACATGTAATATAGTGTCCTATCTGAGGTGCGGCCTCGAGGCCACTGAGATGGCCTTGGTCTCAGTCTTGGTCCGAGGCACCTGTACATACCGTATAGAATGGTTGTGTTACAGGGTGACCCCGGTCTCAAAACCCGTGGTCTTGGATATTACACCAATGCACTGGAGGTTAACAACATACAGAACAGTTACTGGCCTTGGGGCCAGTTTCTGATGGCCCCCGTCTGGAACTCCGTCTAAGGCACCTGTACATACCCTATAGAAAAGTTGTGTCATAGGGCGGCCCCGGTCTCGGAACCTGTGAACTCGGATATTACACTAATGTATGGGAGGCCAACAACATAATGAACAGTTACTGGCCTCTGAGGCCAATTTCTGTTGGCCTCGGTTTCGGACTCGGTCCGAGGCACCTGTACATACTCTATACAATGTGTTTGTGTTATAGGGCAGGCCCCGGTCTCGGAACCTGTGGTCTTGAATATTACACCAATGTACTGGAGATTAACAACATAATGAACAGTTACTGGCCTTGAGGCCAGTTTCTGGTGGCCTCAGTGTGGGTCTCGGTGCGAGGCACCCGTACCATACCTGCCAACCAGTATGAGTTTTTAGGGCAGTTCTGGTCTTATTACAGTTATTAGGTGGTACGGTAAAGGACAAAAAGTTTACATAATAAAAAAAATGAGATTAGAGTGCGAATAAGAAAAATATTTGAAACAGCGAAACATAAGTTTTCTTATGAGAAAAAGCATGAATATATTAACAAACCTTTTGTTCTGTCACTCACCAGTGAAAGTAAACATGGCATTTCCATTACAATTTGGGCATTGCATTAAAATTGCTATAGTAACCAAGGCATTTGGTTCAGTTTAATTTATTTTGGTCATTTATGTTCTATTCTTATTATAATCTATGTTTTTGTTGTTGAACGCACTGGCTAATAATTGTAATGAGACCAGAACTGCCCTGGAAAATTGTAGTGGTCGGCAGGTAAGCTGTACATAACCCACAGAGAGGTTGTCTTATAGTGCAGCCCCGGTCTTGGAAACTGTGGTCTCCGATATTACACTGATGTACTGGAGGCTAACAACATAATGAACATTTATCGATGGAGATTCATCTAACATGAGCGTCTTCATTTATAGCAAATGACTTTCAGGTCTGTCTCTCAGATAAGATTGAAGCGAGACAGCAATTGGCAGAATTAGAAAATTTTGATTGGTTTGCCACGGTGTAAGCCACATTGTGATTGCTAAAAAGTGCATTTCGGTGCGCAGCGTCACTTTCTCTTCCAGATAAGGCCGCCACAGACGACTAATTTTAGCACCGATCTGGATTTTCGATCTTTCTGTTTTTGTTCTCGCCATGAGCCTGAAATGATGAGAGTCTGCCGTACAGTATGAACGATGTGCAGTGAGGCTGAAATGAACGCACCTTGATTGCTTGCTCGTATAGCAATCAGAATCCTAAAAAAAAAAAATGTGGATATACAGATGAAGGATTCAAGTTTAAATCGTGTGGAGGACATTTTTCCAATACCATCATGTATGTGCAGAATGAGAATGCATACATGTAGGCATTGGAGACATTTCAAGGTTTTGGTGTAGCATATATTTCTCGTCATGATGTAAATGCCTGCAGTCAAAGAAATAGAGTCATTGTAGATAACAGTAGACTGGCTGAGGGTTGTTGTTTGTTGTTGTTGTTTGTGTGGTGTTGTTGTTGTTGTTGTTGGTGGAGCTGGTGGTCATGGTGATGAGGAGGGTGTTAATGATGGTGCTGTTGATAGAGTAACTGAGAATAATGATGCTTTGGTACGCGAAGTATGGTGATGATGGTTATGGTGATGGTGGTGTTAATGATGATGATGATGGGTTTGGTGGTTGTGGCGGTGGTGGTGATAATGGTGCGTGATGATAATGATGCTGGCGGTGATGATGATGATGGTGGTGGGGTGATGATGATGGCAGTGGTAGTGGTGATGATTGTGATGATGAAGATATATGGTGATGATGATGATATGATGATGATGATGGGCTGGTGATGGTGGTGATGATAAATTGATGATGGTGATGATGTTGATAGTGGTGGTCATGGAGATGATATGGATATTTATAATGATGATTCTATTGATACAATAACTGTGACAATAATAATGCTTTGTTAGAGATGCCAACGCGTTACGTTTTGCCGTATTTTTACGTTTTTCACCCAAAATACGGCAGTACGATTTTGGCCATCAAAAATACGATTTCCTGACTTTCTGTCATTATCCTGTTTTTGTCCTGTTGGCTTTCCATATATGTGATCTTTACACGCCACATGTGCATGCAGTTTGTATATTGTGTAATGTATGTGCACGTGAAAGTGTGATGATCTCTCTGTGATCCCCATGTGTGCTGTACATTGACCTATCAAGTGCGTGTGTCTGCTAGCATGCACGCATTTGTAAGATCACAGATAACTTGAGTTGTGTCTATGATAGAGTGTGACAGAAGTTCTTCAGTCCCATTCATATAAATTGGTGTTAGTGTGTATGGTACTTATCAACGGGAGTGCAAGTTGGAGTTACGGTCAATGTTGGCCCCTAAATGGTATTGTACAAACCAAGAATTAAGAAAAAAGCATGATGAGGAATAGTTTGGACACTGAAGAAGGAAAAAATGAAGTATTTTTAAAGTCAAAGACTGAAGAGAAGGAGCAATTTTGCTTTGATTTTGAGGTGAGTAGTTTGGATTTGGAAACATACTTCTGGCATGTCTGGGTCTGAGTTGCCAACAATTATATAGTCTATAACAAAATACGACTTTTGTTAAGAAAATACGATTTTTAGCCATCTTAAGTACGATTTTGAAGTACTGAAGGTTGGCATAATCTGCTTTGTTACGACAGTATGTATGCACATGTACATTGTACATGCAGTATACATTTTCCATCATAATGTAAATGTAATATTTTGTATTTGTTTACATGTATGTGTATATGTCAGAAAATTGTTAAGTGTGGGATAAAAACAAACACACTCACAAGGATGGGAAAATAATCAACCAGATTGCATGATGTGTTCTGAGGAAAAAAGAACAGTAGAAACAAAACCCACTTGTATTAAAATAATGATGCAAAATTAGGCAGTTTTCTCTTTCTACAAGGAGACAAATTCATGAACAGTTTTCATGAAGTACAGAGTACAATAGAAAATATTGGTCACTTAAAGCACAAGTAGAGTTTTGGTCTGTCAGACAAAAATGTTGTCAATTTTTCACCAAGTATTCTACATGTATTGCCACCCAATATATCAGAAAACAACACCAAACCTCCAGAAAATTGTTTATAGTGACAGATTATGATGTTTGATTTAAAGGAAAATATCGAGCGGTATATATTTTACTTGTGGGAAATGTCAGGGCCCCCCCCCCCAACAGTATACATCAACATTTTGAATGATGTATAAAAGATGGTAGGGTTTCAGAGGGAGCACTTTTCAGTGCATTGATAGATCGTATAGGTGTATCTAAAGATAAAATTGTAAAAAATTTCATTTTCAAAACTATACCTCAGCTTTAAAGACACTATATAACACTGTGGAAGGTCCATTTGAAACATTGTCGAACTTTGATATCTGAGCTACATAGTAGTGTTCAAATGGACAAATAAACACCCTAGAATACAAAAGTTTGGAAAGTTACACTGCCAATGGCAAGTTATACATGAATAAACAATAAAACTCAGGGCGAGTTTTATTAACCTAGGTGTACACACAGTAAGTCTATGGGAGGAAATGGGCAAGTGAATCTGGTCAACTTACGATTTTCACCTTTTTAAAGCACTAATAATCATTTGAAAAACATTTTTCAGGTCTTATTTTTATGACGGCTCATCTAAAGACACTGGTAGCAATGGGGGAATCATGCAGGCTCAGATTTTTTTAATTGTGGTAAATGTTAGCCAATACCTTTAACTGAATGGGGCAACCCTGTTAAAAGAAAACTGAAATTAATAAATAAATAAATATTAAAAACGGAGGAGGGGAGAGAGGCAAACAGTTATCAAAGGTATTCTATTTCAAAATGATTATTTAATGCTTTAAAAAAGTGGAAATCGTAAGGTGACCGGATTCACCTGCCCACTTTCTCCCATAGACTTACTGTGTGTACACCTAGGCTATCTAAACTCGCCCCGAGTTTTAATTATTTATTCATGCATAACTTGCCATTGGCAGTGTAACTTTCCAAACTTTTTTTTATTCTAGGGTGTTTATTTGTCCATATGAACACTACTTTGTAGTTCAGATTTCAAAATTTGAACATTTTTAAATTGAAGCTCCACAATGTTAGCCTATCACTTTAAAGAAATGTATAATTATTCAAAGTGAGCTAGACAAGAGTGATGTAACATGGAAGACTTGACGCTTACTCATAGGCCATGATCTCATAGATTCCAGGGACGTATTGTGACAGTGATTGACTAACTGATCAACCGGCATGACTGGGGGTGTAAATATTACGGATTCCAAGCGGGGAGATTTCTTGCATACTTTCGCTCCGGTCTTTTGAAGTCAATTCTATCTGACTGCATTAGTCATAAATTATCTTTTATTGCTTTGTATCTTTACATTTTTTTGGTGTATTATTTTGGTGTGTATGTGTAGTCACATTGAATGTTTGTAATGGGCTGTTGCAGCATTCATGGAGAGATTGTTTAAAGCACCTTTGTAGAATCTACCCCACTCCCCTCACCAAAAAAAAATTAAAAAGACAAAATTAAAGATTCAAAAATAAGTTAAAAAATAAAAAATTAGAAAGGTGAATGAATATCATATCATATAACATAAAATTACAAATTTACAATTTTCTGGAAATTAAAAAATAAATGATGGGCAAAAATATTTACAGCAGGTCATTATTTGTTTGCAGACATGCAGTTTTGTTTATATAGGGTCTAACTTTGAAAATCGGTATATCGATTGAGTAGAATTTTTGTGTACATTCAAGAAGTCTTACATGTACATGTAGATACAGTACATGTATAATTGATGAACGTATGTTGAGAATGGTACCATAAAGCCATACCATCACAATGTAACAAATGTGTGGTTTGATCAGACAGACAGACACACAGACAGACAGACAGACAGACAAGACACACATACACATACATATACACAAATGTCATACAGATTCACTTTAATTAACGTACCCATAATTTTTCCTCTATCAATGATAAAGGCAGCATTTAACAAATGGTGGAAGGCCCATTTGAAAATTGTCAATTACTTAATATCTGACCTACAAATAGTCATCCTAAAATACAAAACTTAAGATACTTCTGCTCTCACTACAAAATTTGTATAAATAAACATCAGTACATGTGCATGAATTACTGTCCTGGGAACAGAAATTCTGTAATGCAATGCTCTATGGAAGAAAACTGGAATGGTTGTTCATGGAATTCCACTTTTTCAAAGTACTTCCTGATCGTTTTGAAATGCAATTTTTCCAGGGCTTCATTTTTCGAATCATATCAGAGATGCACATGGCATGAAGAATTATGTACTTGTACACTGTAGCTCAGATTTGCCTTGGAGTCAATACTGTTGATGAGATGGTTTTTGTGAGCCATTAATTTGTTGATTGTCGGGACGAAGGGCCCTATCATATGTTCCCGCCGTAAGGGCCTTAACACTAAATTGTCTCTAACTTGAAAACCATTGGCTCTTTTCGCATGAAATAAAAAGCAGTGTGATATTTTTAGATTCTTCTTTGAATCTATTAAGTGCGAATATCAAATAAGGCCATATTTCTCAAATTAGATACAATTAAGTGTTAAGGCCCTTCTGCCAGACAGCCAACAAATTTATGGTCTTCAGAGAAGCAATTATGGGTTGTTTCTCATCTACTACTGATGGAGATGCAGTATTGTCATCCTTAATTGACCAGGGAAGAGAACAAATGTTGATTAATTAGTTGTTAATGAGGTTGCAAGGTCACACAAATAGGGAGGAATGAGGGTGGTGGTGATGATGATGATATGGTGATAATGATGAAGGTGATGATAATGGTGATGAGGGTGATGATGATGATGATGATGATGATAATGTTGATGTTGATGATGTTGATGACGGTGGTGGTGGTGGTGGCGGTGGTGATTGACAATTGGCAATGGTCTTCACACAAGCAATTAGAAGTTGTTCCACATCTACTCCTGATGAGAATGCATTGTGGTCAGCCTTAATTGACCAGGGGGAGAATAAATGTTGATTAATTAGTCAACTATTACTATTTTTTTAAGTAATAATTACTAATTTTAATATCATTTCTTCAGAGTTGGCTTGTTATGAACTGAAGATTACAACTGTATGTATGTCATCCAAAAATAATGGGTAGTTGTATGTATGCAAAATGTGGTATGCAAAATTTCAAACAGGGTTGTTACTTATCAAAACTGAAACATGTTTGCAGCTATACTATAATGTCGTTCATTGATATGTATCAGTAGACCTTATCAGAGATGCTGGATGAATGGAGGATCATTTACATGTAGCTCAGATATTTTATGTTGAAAAGAATGTTAAATGATGCCTTTAAAGACACCTTATAACACTGCGGATGACCGATTTAAAAAATTGTCAAACTTTGCAATCTAACATATCTGAGAGTGTTTGAATGGACAAATAAACACCCTAGAACACAAAAGTTCGGACAGTTATGCAGTCACTAGTACAGATACAAATTGGCACATTAATTTATTCTCGGCCGATAGGAAAGTCTGCAACACAGCAGTCTATGGGGGAAAGCTGGAATGGTCTCTCAATGATTTTCACTTTTTTTAAGCACTAAATGATTTTTTTAAACTGCAATTTTTTCAGGGCTTCATTTTTAGACTGTATCAGAGACACTAGCAGCATGGAAAATCGTGTAGCTCAGATTTGTAAACTGGAAACGTTGTCATACAATGCCTTTAAAGCCACAGGCTAACAATGACCAAAGTTTAAAAAAAAGTAAACTACATAATCATCCATGCTCTAAGTGTCTTTGATGAGTTCTAAAAATTAAAGCCCAGTAAAATTGTATTTCAAATTATCATCTAGTGCTTTAAAAGTGAAAATGAACAAGTTTTCGGGTTGACCAGATTCATCATGCCCATTTCCTGCCATAGACTTACTGTGTATAGATCTAGACTATTTATACTCCACCGCAGTGGAATTGTTTGTTGACGTTTATTCATGCATATCTTGTCAGTGGCAGCATAAATTTCCAAACTTGTGTATTCTAGGGTGTTTATTTGTCCATTTAAGTTAGCTCAGACATCACAGTATTTGTTTAATTGAACCGCCACAATGTTCGCCTATGTCTTTAAATGTCACTGACATAATTATGTTACACCTGACGGATACATGTACGCCTACACAGTCATATTCAATAGTATATTGAAGGACAGTATACCATACGAGTACCATACATTGATTTTCTTAATATGTGTCCTCTGCTCGTGCTCTAACAACACAGGCCCCATTCCCGCAGATGATGATAAATATCTTATTTTGCTTCTCGTGAAGATTAAGATATGAATCATGACTTTTCGATAAACACGGGTTATGATGCGTCCGCTTCTCAGTTTCCCAGATATTTCTGATGGAAACCCTTAATTTGATTAATATTTGGCCACAACCCGCTAAATCTATCATCAATCACGCGTGTGGGGTGGAGGCGGTCTCGTTAACCCATCCCCACCCAGAGCGTGTCATATTCTGTGCATAACTACCAGTTTGCTGTAGAAACAGAACCAGAGGGATTTATAACTGGATTTGGTTGGGTCTGTTTTGCATGATGCCATCGAAGGGAATTAAATAGTTTTGTTGGATAGCAGGTGATGAATAAGTGAGCATTATAGCTTGTGGTCTGAGGCTATTTATAGCAATGATGTCACCGTGTACACTGATGTTGGTGACTGCCTTGGTGTGTGGGGAAGTATTTGGTTGCAGTGAGAGTATGGGTTTTCCGTGAAATTCCTTATTTATATGCAAAGATCTTATGATTATGATAACAATGATTAGAAGGAGAATGATAGGGAAGTGGGAGGAGGAGTAGAGGAGGAGGAGGAGGAAGAAATCAAAGAACAGGATGAAAAGGAAGAGGGGAGATTGGGGGAAGTTGAACACATTGGGAGGTAAAGAAGAGGAAAAGAAGAAATTCAATAAGAAAAGGTGGAAAAAAGGAGAAGACAAGGAGATGGAGAAGAAAGAAGAAAACAGGAGGAAACATTAAGAGAAAAAAATGATGAAGATGATTTAAAGATAAAGGAGTAGTAGTACTCTTAAGTATGTAGTAGCAGTAGTAGTAGAAGAAGTAGTAGTAGTAGTAGTAGTAGTAGTAGTAGTAGTAGTAGTAGTAGTAGAAGTAGTAGTAGTAGTAATGTAGTAGCAGTGGTAGTAGTAGTAGTAGCAGTAGTAGTAGTAGAAGTAGTAGTAGCAGTATTAGTAGAAGTAGTAGTAGTAGTAGTAGTAGTAGTAGAGGCAGCAGCAATAGTAGTAGCAGTAGTAGTAGTAAATTTTTAGTAGAAGTAGAAGAAGACGATAACAGCAACATAAGCAAAACTTAAGATTAGGGGTGGTCCTCTGCATTTAAGCTTGTCGAAAATATTCAGTTTAGGCCTACAGGGAAAACAAAACGTGAATGAAACACTTGCACTTGTGCACAAGTTTGCATTTACAGTGCATACATGTATACATACAATGTACACACATCTGTTCTCTACCATTCAAATCCAGTGATTTTTACCAGAACACAAGAGTGGGAAGGGAAAAGGGAGAGCTTTGATTTGTAATTTTCGACCATCAAGGTTGCAAGGGATTTCTTGACGGTCCAGTCAGATGAAACAGTCGTCACCTTTTCATGATTACTGCACTAATAGAGCTACTATTTATTGAGTGCTTTGCCATGTGTATGTGATAATTCAGGTGTCCTGCTGTCCCCAACCCCACCCCCACCCCCACCCCCAACCCCACCCCCACCCCATCAATAATGACAAAGTGTACACTGGCATACAGCTAGGGGTGCTAAGACAGATGCTCTGTGCATTTACTTGTACATGTGCAAGTTGTTGTTGTCTTTCCATGCTTCCATAGATAAAACATTTCACAAATCGAGTGATATGTGAAATAATAATTGAACATCTTTGAAACACAATTGACAATTATAAATATGTATCACAGAACACTGATCATATGTTTTTTTTCCCAAAAATATTGAAAATGCTTTAGAAAAGATTACCTGTCTAATGTATAGTTGTTACCCTGCAGTTAGCATCACTTTATGAAATTTCATTAAAGTGATAGGCTAACATTGTGGAGCTTCAATTTAAAAAATTGTCAAACTTTGATATCTGAGCTACATAGTAGTGTTCAAATGGCCAAATAAACACCCTAGAATACAAAAGTTTGGAGAGTTACACTGCCAATGGCAAGTTATACATGAATAAACAATAAAACTCGGGGCGAGTTTTATTAACGTAGGTGTACACACAGTAAGTCTATGGGAGGAAATGGGCAAGTGAATCCGGTCAACTTATGATTTTCACTTTTTTTAAAGCACTAAAGAATCATTTTGAAATACAATTTTTTCAGGGCTTCATTTTTAGACCTCAACAAAGACACTGGTAGCATAGGGAATCATGCGGCTCAGATTTTTTTAACTGTGGTAAATGTTAGCCAATACCTTTAACATTCAGGAACAATTGACTGCATGCATATAGGACATTCAGGGTTTGTATGGGTCAGGGACTTTGAAAATACTGTTTTTCCAGAAGCAAAAAGTCAGGGAAAGTCAGGGAGTTCATCAATTTCTTCTGGAAAGTCAGGGAAAATCTCATTTATTCATGACATTTTAAAAATGACCCTTGATTGGGAGCTCACTGGTATTGCGATGATGTACTTCTGAAAGTTTTAAATATGTAAAAATAGTCGTGGAATTTTAGAGTTTTTTACTCTGGAAAGTTATGGAAAAGTCATGGAATTTTGAAAATGTGTAAGTGTACGAACGCTGGACATTTTACGCCCTCTCCTCCACATTAAAAGGGAATTAGAAATATACACATTACACAGTCATAATTATTTGGTAGAGTGTGTAATGCTTACTTGACTTGAAAATCCTGAATTTGCTGTTAAGGTTTTTGCATTCTATACTTCTTGTCTGTGGGTTTTATAAGTGAATTAATGATTTGAGTGACAATTTTTTGAGTGCATAGGCTTGACCCCCTTCTTAGAAACTCACTCGAAAAGACCAAAATTTCATTTTCTCTCTTACCTTCAAGTATTTTTCACTCGAAGTCAAATGACTAATTCGGAAATCTCATACTGTGATAAGCAAATTTAAAAGTGGCCGTGGAAAGCTCACTTAACTTTAAATGGGGTAAAAAAAGAGCTAATGGAATTTAGTTTAAACCATACTTAGTCATCGATATTGACGTGCTTCAAGTTTAACAACCCAATAAAAAGTAATTAAGTTAGAATGTTGGGCTTTTTCAGCCTTGGGAATACTGGATGTCTTAGAAACAAAGTGGAACAAATGTGCATGCATGCACACACACACACACACACACACACACACACACACACACACACACACACGACACACGACGACACGACACGACGACGACGACGACGACGACGACGACGACGACACGACGACGACGACACGACACGACACGACGACAGACACACACACACACACACACACACACACACACACACACACACACACACACACACACACACACACACACACACACACACACACACACACACACACACACACACACACACACACACACACACAGGCAAACACACAGACACACACACACAGGAAAACACACATATACACACAAATACAAACACAAACACACACATCAAGACATATGCAGGACGTTGATCATTACCTATAATACCAAGAACCATTCTGGACGTAAGGGGATGCAAATATACATGTATTTCATAGATTATAGTTTTTAGTACATATAATTTCATCTTTGCCAGGTCATTCAAAGTTACTCTATACAGTGCGTCTCAAAAAAAACTTTACACTTCTAAAATGGCCCCCAAATAAAAAATTATTTCGAACTTTTTAAAGATTTATATATATATGGAAAGCTGAAAGTCTCTTCTTTCATATGACACCAACAAGTTGGAAATTGTGTTATGCTTGATTGAGCACTGCCATCTTTTGTAAAGGACATGAAAATTAGGTTGCGCAGGAATTGGCTATCATTTTAACAAAAGATACAAGCTCTCTTTGATTATGTGTGGAGCTAGGTGGGGATTGGGATATGTAAATTAAAGATCTTAGTGACTGAAAACATGAAACACTGCCGTA
>JZLH01S0139047.1:155657-167611 GCA_001188425.1 Eucidaris tribuloides
CATCCCCTCAGCCTATTCCTTGTTTCCTGCCCGAAAAGGATCATGGGGTTTTGATTTTTTGGGGGTTTCTAAAAACCAGCGACCACATGCCAAAAAGTCAAGACGTTCAGTGAGTCAGAAGACCTGTTCTGATCGATACATGTGGCTTTCTTGGTTAAGATTTCATTTACCATTTGAATAATCCACATATGCGGAGGTGATTTCAAAATCTGCTTTGATTGTGGGAATGTTATGAATTTTGAAAGGCTTCAAAATCTGTACTCTGAGTTTGGAAACTTTAATAGCTGCAGCCATATTCTAATGTGGATTCACAAATAGCACCCTCCAGCTACTCCAATATTCAGTTAGTTTGTTGTAATGCATTGATTACAGGAAAAATATTGTGGATCTGATTGACGGATATGTTTGCTACAGCTACATGTAGCAAACTATTAAACCCCCCCCCCCCAAAAAAAACGAAACACAATGTTCATGTAGATCCTCTGTTGTGCGAGTGCACAAACTCTAAGCCTAAAGCTGAGATTAATGGCAGTTAAATACTCCTTTTTCACTTTTATTGTGCTAGGTGGCTGGTTATAGGGGTTTATTGACTTGTGTGATGAGAATGTTACCTTGCCATTGCCATAGGGTCCCTGTAAGTTGTAAATCTACAAAATCTATTTCATAATTGGTCGATAATCATGCGCCCTGGCAATAAAAGAGACAGCAAACTTAATTCTTTCATTCTGTTTTTTTTCTCACCAACAGAAAGAGAGCACGATGCGGGAGCTGACGCAAGAGCGTGAGGCCCGCGTGGCTCTGGAGAAGCAGCTGGAGAGCGCCCTCACAGAGCACAAGTCGTGCGCTGCCCAGCTGGAAGCACTTCGTGGGGATCTAGAGAGGCTACAGGGCACAGACAACGCAGAGAGTTGTGTACAAGATGTCATACAGGTAATGGTACATGTAACCTGTTGCTTTTCGAGATTCCGAAAATCCCATAGAATTAACACAGGGCACATCCGGTTGCCATATAGCCAACCAGTTTGAGACTCCCGTAGGGCAATGCTATAACTGAGGTGCTCAAAATATGTAAATTTACTGTACTAAATATAAAAAACTTTAATGTTGCTTGAAGAAGGACCAAAATGACTGAGGCTTACACAAAATGCATGAAAATGTGCAGCCCTGGAAGTTAGTACGTTGTGCAATTTATTCAAATCAATTTTAAGTTCGGAGTGCTGGGCCGTGGGAAAGCTTATGCATCAGCGTGTTTCTATTGAGCCTATCGCATTTATCCGGATAAAATTTAACTGGCTAATAGTGGAGAGCAGTGTGTTTCCATTGGAATGCATTTTCCACAAAGTGTGATCGATCCTGCAGGGATCGTACAATTACTGGCTAAGAGTCTATTGACCTGGGTTGCCGCAAGGTATTGTGGGACACCTGCGCTGCAGCCAGGGGTTACTTATTCCGATCACGTACATGTAGTTGTGTTGATTTCTGGTTGTTAACCGGTTGATACCACAACCAGCTGTTTCTATAGATGTCTTGCGGTATCTTATGGTATAGCTCTCTGCTATTATCCTGCAAAAAGCAGGATAATTACCGGCGAAACTTTCTCCGCTAAAAAGACGGATAATGGCGGACAAGGTCTGTTTCTATTGGGATCTTTTACTCCATAAGCCGGTTCATTCCGGAAAACAACCTTCAATAGAAACACGCTGAAAGTGACACAAAATATTAGAAATCCTCCCCATCCCCCCCAAAAAACAAACAAACAAATAACAAAACACAACAACAACAAAACAAAACAAAAACAAAACAAATCAAGTAAGAAAAAATATATGTAACATGTCTTTCAGATTTGTAAAATAGTTTAGCAGGCAGTTCTTGGTTATGATCACAATTTTGAAACATTGGTTGATTGATTGATTGATTGACTGATCTGTGTTATTTATATATATAATATTTTTTTTGAGGGGGGGGGGTTCATTCATCAGCAGAACTTTAGCCTGATGCAGCACCCATAACTAAACCTAAAGCCTGTAACCTCATTTATTTATTTGTTTATTTACAGTAGTTCCTTTTTTGTTTTGCGTGTATGTTCAGTATTCATTTATTCAGGTTTATGTGTAGTGATTTATTTATTTGTACTTGTTTCAATCATATTTCTGTCATCCCAAATCAGAATGGTCTATCATCGGCTGACGCAGGTCTTAGTGATGTGGAGAGGGAAAACTGTAACGTGGTGGTCTCAAGAAAACAGCTGGACATTAAGGTGGGTCAAGTAAATCAAATGGACCCGAGAACCCCATTCAGATAGCCCATATACGCCGGTTCTGAAACGCCTCTGCTATCCTTCCACTTTCGTCTGAATGGTTAAAGCCGCCGAACAGGAGTATTCAGTGAGCCCACTCTGATACACTCCGGAGGTCCCGGGGGGGCCAGTCAAATTTATTGCTGTACACATGCGTGACCAAAAAAACGCGTTTAAAGGGGTGTTTTTTCAGTTTTAGCCACGGGCCGCGCGTGCACTCGTTAAGGGTATCAAAAACACAGATTTTCCAAAAAAAGGGTGGTTTTGAAAGACTGGTCAAACACGGGGTCAAACGTATTTAGGGTATGTTTTTTTTTCCAAGCCTTTTTTTTTAAAGACTGCCCAAACGTGTTTAGGGTATGTTTTCCCCCAGGCTTTTGTCTATTTAAGCTTACTGTTAGCAAGTAAAACACAAACTTGTTTAGGGGTTATATTTCTGGCGAGCAACTTGGTTCAGGGGCCAAAAATGGTAAATTAAGCCGCAAACTTTTTTAGGGTATTTTGCACACAGGAGAGAAAAACTTGTTTAGCGGGGTGTCTGGAAATAATTTGGTCACGATGATGTACAGATATATTTGACTGCCCCCGGCGCCGAGTGTTCAGAGCCAGTGAAAAGGAGAAGCTAATATTCTTCACCTTCTGTATGAAAGGGTTGATCCGCCTTTGCTACTTGTTGCGCATTGATGCATGCAGACTTCACCAACATTGGTGCCGAAAAACAAAAGACAATCGTGCATATATAATATACACTTCCTGTTCCGGTATCACCAGGTCAGTAGCAACTCCACCTTTCTGGTTGCTGTGTGAATGGTTTCAGATGGCGAAAAGGCGTAGCTACTGCACCTAGTTTGTGTTATCTGAAGGGGGCTAATGGAGTGCGCATGAACTACGCTCTGAACTGAACTGATCACCTACACAAATTTCTATCTGAATGGGGTGTAGGAGACAACTGCCACCGCCCGTACTCCTCACACAGTAATTGTCCAAGCGAGATTGATTCGCGTGGGGGGGGGGGGGGTAATTGTCTGGGTCTGAGTATTACTTGTCCAGGGGCTAGTTGTTGTGATACATTTATATGACAAAAGACATGTGATTACATCATAAGGCAACCTGGAGCCAATTGCATTAAAGACACTAAACACTGTTTAAAAAATTGTCGAACTTTGCTATCTGACATATCTGACGGTGTTTGAATGGACAAATAAACACCCTAGAACACAAAAGTTTGGACAGTTAATGCTGTTACTAGTACAATATGTGCAGATACAAATTGGCACATTAATTTTATATCGGGTGATAGGAATTTCTGCAACACAGCAGTCCATAGAGAAAAGCTGGAATGGTCTCTCAATGATTTTCACTTTTTTAAAGCACTTAATGATTGTTTTACACTGCAATTTTTTTTCAGGGCTTCATTTTTAGATTGTATCAAAGACACTAGTAGCATGGGGAATCATGTAGCTCAGATTTTTTTAAACTGGAAACATTGCTATACAGTGCCTTTAAATGGGAATGAGACCCAGATATCTTCATGAATTCAGAGAATACAGAACAATTATAGAAGGAAGATGGTGAAAGTTTCAGCAAATTTGGTTAAACGGTTCAAGAGTTATGATTGCTCAAAGTTTATTTAATCCTCGTTATGGAAAATCCTTAAATTGACAACTTTACCCAGTTTTTAGATGAAAGTATGGATAACTTGCGATTGGATTTGTACACAAATTTTCTTGAATTTGCAGTTTTGTGAAGTGTCAGTGAAAGTAACAAAATTCTCCCCCCCCCCCCAAAAAAAAAAAATGTAGAATCATTTTGGCTAGGACATACTACTTGCACAACAAGCAAGAGCAAATCGGACATTTGGCAAAATATGAGTGAGAATATGTGAAAAATTGTGTAGGGAATCAGTAGGGAGTTCTCCACACTTTCATCTGCAAAGCTGGTAGAGTTGCCAATTTCAGAATCCTCCGTAACAAGAATTAAACTTTGAACAGTCATAACTCTTGAATCGTTCAACCAAATTTGTTCAAACTTTCACTTATTTCCTGGTTTCATTCCACTTTAAAGGCGTCCTGATACAACATTTCCCATTTCAAAAACTCTGAGCAATGAGCGTCATGATCCTTGATTTATAAAAGGGCACGCAGACCTGTCCTAATTATTTGACCAGAACATGATGAAATGGTTGTTGAGTGCATACACAATGAGAATTTAAACCAATTCCTGATCTAAAAATGAAATACTTTCACCATTTTTTTTAAACGGAAATTTATTACATAATGATGAATTATTCATAAAATATCGTAACTGCAGATAGAAACAACATGTTTACCATAAACTCAGTCCCTACAATATTATACTCACAAACTAATTAATGGGAAGTTCTGAATAACCCAGTTTTCACATTCAGATGTCAGACAATAATATAAACAGGTTGCAAAAAGAAAGTGGGTCACTCAGGATATTAAGCTCGCAATTTATCAAAGACACAGTCATTATTTATGAAAGAGGCAATAATCATGTGGTGACAAGCCCAGGAGCTGTCACTTTGTTTACTGCTAGTAAGGTGGTACAATTTCACATCCTGTTTCGCCACGACACCTCCGAGGGTTTTGATGATGTAGTCTTTAGTCAAGGCCTTTATGATGTAATTTTTCCTAGAGATTAGTGTTGCACCACTAAGTCGCGAAACGTCGTAGTCGCGACTGCCTACACGGAGTTGCGACTGACATAACGAACGCAATAATGTCAACTTTTTAATCATATGTTAATTCTTAATTTGAAGAAACTATCAAAAGACGTAAAAATTGAACAGAACTACAACATTGTTGTCATGCAATGAATTGCATGGGTATGTGTCGGCCTGCCTTATTCTTTGACTCTTTATTCTTTTTCTTTACGTTTTTCATTGTGAATCGGCCATAATCTATCATCAAACAGAACTGCCAAAATGTACTTGGATCAGCCTATAATCGTGCAGTGCTATCATACATGTTGCCGTATACATTGCACTCATTGCGACTCCGACTGCGACAACCATGTACCCCACACCACCAATCTTGAACCCACTAAGACGTTGAACACCGATAGTTGACTAATAGTCGGAGTCGCGACTATTGGTGGGCGACTACTACAGATGTCATTTAATATTACATGAGATGTCTTGTGAGATAGCTAGTATTTTCCAAGCTTGAATTTACATTTTTTCCAGAGGTAGTCTTGAGATCATTTCAGACCAAACGTGTAGTGGTAATACAGTCCACCCCGAAAATTTGACTTTTTGAGGTAAATGTTATTGTTGGGTAATATGAGAATGCTCTTTCTAATGATGCTATCGAGGAATCCCATCACGCTTTGTTCTGTGGGTAATTTTTGTTGTCTTAGAGAACAGTACATATTAAAGGTAAATGACATGATGGCGGCAGTCCTCAACTTGAAGTGAAAACCGATTCTAGACTATAATCAAGTAAACTCTATAAACTGTGTAAAGGATACTAACTGTGAAAATTTCAGTCAAAAGTTGACTAGTTCTAAAATAACTTCCACCTGTATGCCTTGTGACAGACAAATCTGTTGTGTAGGGTTTTATGGGGGTATTTTTATTGCGGCTCGAAAGAAACAAAAAAGCTAGTATGTTCAAACTCGATTCACCTTTAGTAAACAAATTCAAGATAACTCCTTCCAGCCAAGAGATGCACTCCATCAGGTGTGTCCACTGATACATCTTTCAACCAGTTTGGTTCGAGACATTTTTTGTTTCTCCCAATTATGTCACTGCCTTTTAATAGAATTGCATAACAGTAAACAAAATGAGTATGTACATTGATTATACAAATCTTATAGCATCAGCCAGGCATAAACCAAACCCCAACATGCATATTTAATGAGGGACTAATAGCATACAGCAAGCAGTAAAGGAACTGGTACAATAATTAGATCATCACGGCTTCCCGAATTCTACATGGATGACCTTAATTTCTCTCCCCATCATTCTTGTAGAAATTTCAAAAATAGAAGGGGGGGGTGGAGATGGTGACAAGGATTGTTGGAAAACAAGCGTTCTTCTGGCATGTGCCTACACATCGCTCATGCATACGAAAAGTGACAGTTCAGCATCGAATGAGGAACTGCAATAATTAGAGCGTGAATGTGCAGGGCACGCTCGTCACTTTAATGTCAGTTTCGTTATAGTACTCATAGGAAGAGGCCTATTAGAAGTGGGTCAGCTTGGGATGAAAATGATAATGAATTTATAAGGGGATAGAGATGATTTGTGTGAAAATGGGGTTTGGGATTTAGCGACCGCTGTGGAATCCGTCTGACCATTTCAATGTGTCATATTCTTCATCACCTGTGACATCGCGGATGAACTGGAATTTTTCATAATCAGAGAGGTAGGATCAGGTGGATTGCGAAACATTTTCACATGGCTAAAACTTAATTGCAAACGTGATTGTGGATATTTCCCCTAGAATTCCTAGTATCATACTTTTTCATAATTTTTTTTTTTAACCCTTTGCGATATGTTTAATATTTGTTTGGAGTTGAGTAGTCTTTACAGGTTGTTGCTGAGAGTACTGTAGCTATGTACGTACATTGAACCATCAACACCTGTTTGTGAAGGACAATTTGTTTCTTCAGAATTCCACTTTTTCGCCAATCTTCCGCGTATTCTGCATATTTCCATTTTTTCACGGTTACTACATAACTACAAACTTATAAATATGTACTTTCCTCCTACTTTTGTCGGATTGAATCCTAATTTTCTCCTACATGTACTTCTTCAACCAATTAGTTTTTGAAGGCCTGTAAAAATCTCCTGATTGGTAAGAAATTCCAGGAGTAGAGGAGAAGCGGAGAAATTTTGTCAAGTTTCTCTTGTGTGTATGGTCAGTAACTCTAATCGCGATCACGTTTGCAATGATCCCAATTTTGCTGCCGTGTGATGACAGTCAAAAACAAGGTAAGAGGGACCAAAAAAAAAATCAACAGCTTTGCTCCAGAAATGAAGCCGGTGAGACATTTGGCATGCACTTGACTTGAAGCTAAAAAGCTATGACAAGATCTGATCTAAAAATAGGAATTGGCTGTAATGTCTTTCAACCTGTTTTGGACATGTGGAAAACATGTCTTTCTGACTATCTTAAATCGATACAGATCCTAAACTTGACACTTTTGATTCTTGATGAAAAGGGGGATGAAAACAAGTGGAATAACTTTTAATAGTGATGTACAAAGTTGTGGAGAATGATGCCATTCATACAGTGTAGGGTCACAAATAAAGCCCAATTCTGGATTTAGACTGATGTAGAAAAGCGTCCATCCTTATTATAATCCCTTATCTTGACCCTAAAAAGACTATTTTGATGCTTAAAGGTAAATAACATGATGGAGGGTAGTCCTCAACTTGGACTGAAATTACTCTAGAATCAAGTAAACTATGCAAGGATTCTCCTGTGAAAATCTTGTAGTCAAACGTTGACTCATTCTAAAATAAACATCAATATCACTCGTAGCACGAAAACTTGCTGCGTGGCTCTCTATGGGGCTTATTTTTATCGCCCCCGGATAAAATTAGGATACTCGTATGTTTATGCTTGATTCTCCTTAAGTAAACAAATTACAGACAAATCCTCCCAGGTGGGAGATCCACTCCTGCTAGTGTATAGTTGGTATATATTGCAACTCATTTGGTTCTTGTGGTATTTTCAAGTCTTCCCAATCATGTCACTAACCTTTAAGAAAACAGAGACATATTAGACCCCAGTTACATCGCCTGACAAAAGCATTTTAAGGACAGTTTTACATGTAGATCATGGTTCACTCGTGGAGTAACCACAGTTTAGCTGTCCCAAAAGTGGACCAAAAGTGTTCCAGAATTGTTTTTGTTGGACCACCTCAGGAGGTGGTCTGAGAAATGGTCCCAAACCATTTCCAACTGCGTGTAACCGTAGTTGTGCCACATGAGCATTCAGAAGTAGTCCAGCACTCCTAGGAAGATATGTAATCATAATCATAATTTTCCCGTGAATTTTTGTAGCCTGAATTTGGTGCTCAAAAAATGTAACAACTAAAAATATGAGAAAATGTGGTTTATCGTCTTATTGTTTCTTCATTTTTCATTCCAGCTCAAAGTTTGCAAAAGGGCATTATCAATCGTAAAGAATTCATAGCCACTCATACAAACACCAAATCAAATCAGAATGTGCAGTATATTTGTAAACATTTACATTCATTTGTCATCTTTGTGCACATCTTTATCCCTTTTTTTTGGTTTTCTTTTCTTTTGTTTTGTTTTGTTGTTGTTGTGTGTTTTTTTTTTTTGAAGTAAGCATTTTCCCTTCAGTTTGTATTGGGCAACCAATGTAACCATATTTGAATATTTGGCAGACCAATATGAGTTTTTTTTTTTTTTGGTGTTATCCCGAGCAATTGGTCAACCGCTGATTTCAAGCCCTGACTTAAGCTGGACTTAACCTGGAATGTGACTGAAGAGGAAATGGCCTATTAAGTTTTAACCAATAAGAAATGGACGTTGTCTCAGGCAATATGGGTTAATGATTATCTTGTATAATTTTATGCACGAGTAACATTCTTTATTGATTGATTGAGAGCGAGAAATTAACACACATCCAAAAGACATAGTTCTGACACCTTTATTCAATTAATTGATCGAAAGCCATTTTCTATTAAGACGTGCCTCTTAGTGCACTACATCTCTGCGTATTTTAGGAATGACACATTTCTTGTGCTGGAGGGTTCTCGGGACCGGCGTATGAAGGGGGAAAGAGGCGGGGGCTCACTCACCGGGAATAATTCGGGCCCCGAGGCGCTTGAGAAGTAGGTCGGCGAAAATGGAAAGGTGTTAATGAACGGGGTGTCAAGTATGGATTGAAATGCTGTAGAACAACAACATGGATTCAATCCATAAACAGTGATTATTAAAGTGATAGGCTAACATTGTGGAGCTTCAATTTAAAAAATTGTCAAATTTTGATATCTGAACTACATAGTAGTATTCAAATGGACAAATAAACACCCTAGAATACAAAAGTTTGGAAAGTTACACTGCCAATGGCAAGTTATACGTGAATAAACAATAAAACTCGGGGCGAGTTTTATTAACCTAGGTGTACACACAGTAAGTATATGGCAGGAAATGGGCAAGTGAATCTGGTCAACTTACGATTTTCACTTTTTTAAAGCACTAAATAATCATTTTGAAATACAATTTTTTCAGGGCTTCATTTTTAGACCTCATCAAAGACTCTGGTAGCATGGGAAATCATGCGGCTCAGATTTTTTTAACCGTGGTAAATGTTAGCCAATACCTTTAATTGTGTGTGGTGGTCTTAGGAAATGTCAAAGGTGTTCTGCATTAAGCCTAAGTCACACTTCGCTGTCTAACGATTCCATTTGAAAAACGAACGCGTACGTTTATTAAACATTTATTGGACTTTTTAATTTGTTTTTCTACTGGATTACAAACGTATCTGGACGTTGACAGACGGTGCTTTTCCATTCTGTTCCATTCTATTCCATTTGACACCGTCTGAGTTAAATATTTTAGACGGAGGCAGATGGAATCATTAGACGGCGCAGAGTGACACAGCCTTTACCTTATTTTCCATCTGATTGTTTGCCCTCTGTCCGCTTGAAATATTTTTGTCTGTTTTCTTACTTCAGGTCTTCAAAGTATCTTTTTTTTATAATTCATATGAGAGACATTGATTTAGATAATTATAATTGTGTTTGGTGGTCTTAGGAAAACAAAGATGTTCTGCATTATATCATTTTCCATGGATACCTTAGTCTTTGGTGTCTACTTGATATGATTTTTTTTTTCTGTTTTCTTACTGGTACTTCAGTTCTTGAAAGCATTTATCACATTCACATGAGAGACATTGATTTAACATTGTGGACATGTAATTAATCCTTTGAAGACATTTTGACTTTGCTTTAAAGGCAAGGTTCACCCTAACATTAACTTGGTTTTGATAAAAGTAGAACAATGAGAGAAACATATTAATGAAAGTTTGACAAAAATCTCACCAAAGACTACATGAGTATGTGCAATTTAAACTTTTAAATCTGTGACGTCACATGCGAGCAGCTCCCCATTTATCATGTGATATAAATTCTATAGAAGTGCCATTTTCTCAGAAATTTGAAAATGATTTTACCTGAACATTCAATATAATGTCGGAAGCATTATTTCATACATGCTTCTATGAAAAATCCCCATTCAATTATCATGAACCATTTAAAAATGGCAATTTATGGAATTTATATTACACGACATATGGGGAGCTGCTCGGTGACGTCAAACAAGATTTAAAACTTTGAGAACTCATAAACCTGTATTCTTTGGTGGATTTTCTGCCCATCTTTCATTAAATATGTTTTCTGTATTGTTCTGCTTTTATTAAAAGCAACTGATGTCACCGGTGAACCTTGCTTTAATGTGCGTTTCTCCCATAGACCCTCGAGAGGAGATACTCTTGTGTGTAGTTCTTCCATGGGTTTAAAAAAAAGAAGAATTTTGTTTCAAATGGATAAATGAACAGCAATGAATACAAAAGTTTTGAAAATTCTGGACGCTCTCACCAGTGTGTGAGTTGGGTCCACAAGTACCGAGTCCGAGACCATAGTTAAGTAAAACCTTTGCCATTCATTTTCATTTGGACTTGATGCCTAGTTCGAGTCCAAGTCCCGAGTCTGCTACAAAGTTCACTCTAGTCCAAGCTCAACTGCAACACTTGCAGACTGTCATTATCATCATATTCATGAAATTTTAACAAATATCAACTGAATGGCATATTCTAACACAGCACTGCAGTCTATAGTATTCAAGAAAAATGAGTATGGTGAAATTGGTCATCATTGATAAGCATTTTTTTTCTTACATTAACCATCTTTTGTTTTCAATTTGAAGTGCATTTGTTTCCAGGGCTTCATTTTTTATACCACACTGTGTATACATGTAGGGCCAGGCAGCTGAGAACTTGTTTTCCTTTTTTATTGAATTGGATACAATGTGAACAGTGCCTTTAAAAATATGTCCTGACTGATGTACATGAAAATATTTGAAAGTTACACTTTTGGGAATTGCAACCTTCATAGTATATATGTAACACAACCATGACATTGTATTTTTTCCCCCAAAAATAGTCTGTAGAGGAAACGATTGAAATGCCTTATGGATGTATAACTTCCTGTCATTATTCTACATATATGTATTTTTCCAGTTTTGGGGGCATGCAAAATTAAAATATCAAGACTACAACAAATTTAAGAGTAGCAGAAGAAAACAATGGGAGGTATTCAAAAACAAAAATAATTCTTCTTTTCTTTCTTCTTCTTCTTTTTTTCTTCTTCTTTTTCTTCTTCTTTTTCTTTGTATTCTTTTTTCTTCTTCCTCTTCTTCTTCTTCCTCTTCTTTGTCTTTTTCTTCTTCCTCTTCTTCTTCTTTTTTTATCTTCTTCTTCTTCTTCTTCTTCTTTGTCTTCTTTTTTCTTCTTCCTCTTCTTCTTCTTCTTCTTTGTCTTCTTTTTTCTTCTTCCTCTTCTTCTTCTTCTTCTTTGTCTTCTTTTTTCTCTTCCTCTTCTTCTTCTTCTTCTTCTTCATTCTTCTTCTTCTTCTTCTTCTTCTTCTTCTTCTT
>JZLH01S0139058.1:8488-27272 GCA_001188425.1 Eucidaris tribuloides
TCATCTATTCATAACCTCCACGTGGGAAGATATGAGCCCTTGCGACTCTCAAATTGTCGTGTCACTCACGTTCGAAAATGACCCAATACATAAGTTTAAATACGGGGACCGGGGGTGCAGGGCTCTTGTTTCCATGGAAGTGTGAAAGAATGTTCATTAATTTGTCATAAAGCATGGTACTGTCACGCCAGACATCAGTAAATACCTCAAACCGACCAAAATTATTCATACTGACGTATTTTTATTTTTTTTTTACAATTCGTAAGTTGATATTACCATTTGCATTACCTAATGTTAAATGTCAGAGGTCCGAAATTTCACAGTTTGAGTGGCATTTCAAAATGTAAGTTTCGGAGTGAGCAATTTCAGGACACTAGTACATCATATAGGTGTATCTAAACACAATAATAGACAAAATTAACTTTCATCATTTACCAAAACTATACTTCGGCTTTAGGCAAACCACTTCATTTTAGGGCTTCATAATTGGTTTAAATGTTACACGATGAACTATGTAAGTAAAATTCATATTTAGATGTTATGACAGAACTGCTTTATATTATTTAAAAAACAAGAAAGTTATCAGAAGGGAAGAATATCCGGGAGGTCTGGCCACTGACCAAACTTCTTTGGGAACCTAATAATGATAAAAATAATAATAATAATAGTAATAGTAATAATAATAATAATAATAATAATAATAATAATAATAATAATAATAATAATAATAATAATAATAATAATAATAATAATAATAATAATAATAATAATAATAATAATAATAATAATAATAATGATAATCGTAATCATAATAATCATAATCATAATCATAATCATAATCATAATCATAATCATAATCATAATCATAATAATAATAATAATAATAATAATAAAAATGATTAAATACATTTATTTAGCGCATTTTCCAAATATTGTACATGTTCAAATGCGCTGACTTAATTGAACAGACGAGTTTTGAGTTGTTGTTTGAAGAGACTGCAGGAGTGTTGATTTCTCAGATATTGAGCTAGTCGGTTACAGAGTTGGGGAGCAGCAGTTGAAAACGCTCTTTCACCAAGCGTAGAGAGCATCTTGGCAGATGAATGGACTAGCATGATGCCTTGTGAGGAGCGGAGAGAGTACCTGGATGGTTGGCTGATTGTAATGAGTTCAGATTAGAGTGTGGAGGAGCTAGACTGTGGATGCACTTGAAGGTGGGGAGGAGTATTTTGAAGAGAACTCTGGATCTGATTGGTAACCAGTGAAGTTGCTGTAGAATTGGAGTCATGTGAGAGAATTAAGGTTGATGTTATCAAAATCATAAGGGAAAAGTTTCCCCAGGTATGAATGTGAATTCAATGAATGCAGAACAGTTGGAGAAATTTAACATTCAATGTTTGGCAATATGATGGTTCAGCCATTCCAGAGATATGATTTTTCACGAATCTGAATCAAGCTGAATTTCGCCCTCTGTAGATAGCTACACTGCCAGCTTAAATCTTATGTCCCTGCAGCAATACCCGCTTTCCATGCAAGGACATTTACAATTTTGTTAGGTATATAAGCGTCACTGTGCTAAGATGAGCACATGCCTTTTTTAAGGTACCAGAAAATGCACACTCTGAAAGTGTATATTGAAAGTAAATGGAGACTGTTGTTCTGTAATGCCATAAACAACAGCTTTGCAATCTACAAAAGGAAACACGTGAATTTAACTTTCCAATAAATTCCAATAAATTCTTTCAGTTTTTCACTCTGTGGATTTTTCTTTCAATGAATCCAAATTAATGACTGAAGGAAGCTGTCATGTTGCCAATTACTCTGCAATGCCATGAAAAATAACAGCTTTGTAATCTACAAAACGAGACACATGAATTTAACTGTTAAACACTGCTAGCTAGCTTAAATCTTCTGTCGCTGCAGCAATACCCGCTTTCCATGCAACGAAATTTATTATTTTTTTAGGTATATAAGTGCCACTGTGCTAAGATGAGTACATGCCTTCTATAAGGTACCAGAAAATGCACACTCTGAAAGTGTATATTGGAAGTAAATGGAGACTGTTGTTCTGTAATGCCATAAACAACAGCTTTGCAATCTACAAAAGGAAACACGTGAATTTAACTTTCCAATAAATTCTTTCACTTTTTCACTCTGTGGATTTTTCTTTCAATGAATCCAAATTAATGACTGAAGGAAGATGTCATGTTGCCAATTACTCTGCAATGCCATGAAAAATAACAGCTTTGTAATCTACAAAACGAGACACATGAATTTAACTGTTAAACACTGCTAGCTAGCTTAAATATTCTGTCGCTGCAGCAATACCCGCTTTCCATGCAACGAAATTTACCATTTTTTTTAGGTATATAAGTGCCACTGTGCTAAGATGAGTACATGCCTTTTATAAGGTACCAGAAAAGACACTCTCTGAAAATGTATATTGAAAGTGAATGGAGACTGTTGTTCCGTAATGCCATAAACAATAACAGCTTTGCAATCTACAAAAGGAAACACGTGAAGTTAACTTTAAACATGAACAATAATATCTCTTGAATGAAGTATCCTCATAAATTCTGTCAGTCTTTTCACTCTGTTTGTTGATTTTTTTTCCTAATGAATCCACATTAATGACTGGGAGAAGTTGTCAGAAGTGACCAGCGACATTTGGTCCGGATACAGTTGCTCCTGTGATAAATCTCAGAAGACAAAGAAATAGGGTGAAGGGTTGCCATTGGGTTGGGGTTCTAGTTTGGAATGAAGTTAGGGTAAGAGTTTCATGATGGGATGTAGTAAAGATTAGGGGTCAGCATGGAGTTATATTGAATGTTGGGGATTAATTTATGCAATAGACTTCAGAGCAATTGTCGAGGAAGCAAATGTGATGAAACATAAGAAACAATGTGTTCTCATCATTTATTACCTAAAACTATTACTTGCCCATAGATAAAGGCACATCCTTTCCTATCCGATTAATAGTAATTGGAAAAAATATATACGACATATATTCAGACATCTCTTAGACACTTTTATTTTTTTTTCAAGCTAAGGTTGCATGTGATTTGCATTACATATCATTCTTACAGAATAACTGTGTAAGATTCCAAATTTCCTGTACATTCGGTTTGCAATACTCCGTACCACGCACAGAATTTGTTTTGTGAAACCAAAATCTATAATTGTACTGAATTCCACGTATGTGGAAAAAACAACTATGAATTGTAATGACATGTTTATTATAACTGGATACCAACTTGCGGGTAATGACGCCAGGAGGCGCGCGGGGGGGGGGATAGTTAAAGGGAAAGTGGCTGGAAATGTGTACACATTATATCCTGCAGTGTCCAACTCCCCGCTAAAACATGTCCTGTATGCTTCCATGATAGCAACACCAAAAATGCCTCTAGCCCCCAACCTTATGAATGGGTTGATTGAGCAAGGGGACCCTTCTGCTGAAAGACAAGAAAATATTTATTATGCTGGTGTTTTTAGGACTCCTGGACCTCTTTTATTGACATTGTACGTAAAATTGAACAAAAACAAACTTTTTGTGTCTTGATATGCTCTTTAATGTTCAAGTATAAATTTGTTTGTAAAAAGTCTGGAACCGTCTATAAGCACTGTGCGTCGTCAAAGAATAACCCCATTGACCCCACTCCTTAAAGATCATGGATACGCCGCTGGAGCCTTGTGACATTTAAAACACATCATCATTGAGGAAGCAAACCTTATATTTTCGTGATCGTCAGTGAATAAGCATTGGTAAACGCATGTAGACTTCGACTTCAAGTAAAGTCTGCAAATGGCACGGTGGGTGCATCCTGGTATTCTCAAAGAAGATGTCGCCTTCAGTATGGCATCAATAACGGTCTTAGCACCAATGCTTAGCATCTGACCGTTACGTAGTTTAGACTGTAACTTCAGAGTACTCCATTAGAAAAAGATACATACCAGAAGTCGTTGCTATGTTATCATACGAATCTGTCCTGAAAAGTTCTGGTTGATGCTTATACTGCGTCCGTTCGCGTACACCTTGAGCTGGAAATGTGTTGCAGGAGTAACCATCACAGTGTGAATGTACTTAAATATCAAGAGACAAGCAACAAGATCTTGTGAGAAAAACAATAGCGCGAGGGTGGATATATGGTCACAAAAAAAAATCCTCTTTGATCAACTTTCGCATGACCAAATTTAGATACAGTAACAGTTGATTAACGCGTCTTTCCGACTGATCATGAGGCGGAGTTCGTAAGCTAATTTGATGCGTCTAAAACTGGGGAGGCCGATGCAACGAAAATGGATGAGATTATTCTAAATGTGTCAAAGGAAACCTATGAGACTAGTCAGAATTTAACGTCTGACGGCAGGACTTTGGCGGAAATTCTTTTTCCCGCCTTAACGATGGTGTGTATTGTTGTACTTAATATCTCAGGGAATACCCTTATGTTGATTGCCATTGTACATGATCGTGATCTTCACAGGAAAACATCTGTTTTCATTGCTAATTTAGCTGTTGCCGATTTACTAAACGCATTACCAACTACGAATGGGATAATAGGCTGGATTCATAACAAGTGGATTTTAGGCGATACCGCGTGTAGTATTAACGGCACTTTGGTGGTATTGTTATGTTGTGCCAGCATCAATACGTTAGCTGCAGTTGCACTGGACCGATATGTCGCCATTACAGACCCATTACATTACCAGGAAAGAATGTCAGTTCCAAGGATAATTGCCACTTTATTCTGGATTTGGACTCAATCTCTTCTTTTTAGCTTGCTTCCTTTATTCGGTTGGTCAAGCTACATGTATGTTTCATCCGAGTACACGTGTATTGTGGACTGGGCAGACAATATCGTCTACACGATAACGATCGCTGTGCTCAATATCGGACTACCGTTATCGGTGATGACGTTCTGCTACGCGAACATCTTTCGGGTCGCATCTGTGCATCGTCGACAAATAAATGTTCATACGATCGCCGTAACAAACGTTTGCAACGGGGCTAGACCTGGACCAACATCCAGCCAGAACAGTAGGTCTACAGATCCTATCGACATAGGAAATGAAAATGTTCGAGGGTTTACGGAACGTGTCAAGCAACTGCGACAAGACACAAAAGCCTCCATCACACTTTTGGTAGTGATGGGGGCTTTTGTGATTTGTTGGCTTCCATACTGTATCATCATTTTTGGAACCGCGCTTCTTCCGCCAAATTTTTTTCCCACGCCGGTACGCGTGTTTAGCGCAAGCTTTGCTATGGCAAATTCGTCCCTGAACCCTCTCATCTACAGCTTAACAAATCGACAGTTGCGAGGAGCATTAAAGCGAACTGTGGTCAAAATTACACGATGTCTGTTTCTTGAGCGACGGATCCAAAATGGATGTCTAGGAAGACAACAACATTAAATTACGATTAAAATGAAATATACAGTCAGTAGATTACTTAGGCTTATACGTCTTGTCCTTCACACAAATATGATTCACCAAAACAGCATCAAGGCAGTGTTGATGATTACGCTAGATTTTCTACTTAGATTTCTAATTTGACTGATCTATTAGTACAGATGACTTGAGAGTTGATGAATAAGGGAACCTCCAGATTAGTTAAAAGACATAGGCTAATATTGTGGAGCTTCAATTTTAACAAAATGTCTGACTGTGATATCTGAGCTACATATAGCGCTTAAATGGACAAATGAACACCCTAGAAAATAAAGGTTTGGAAATTTATGCTGCCCCTGGCAAGATATGCATGAATGAACAATTTCCACTGCGGTGGACTGTTAAATAGCCTAGATCGACACACGGCAAGTTTATGGGAGGAAGTGGGCATGGTGAATCCGGTCAACCTGAGTACTCGTATAGATTTTTAACTTTTTTTGAAAGAACTGTCATCTTGACATCCTATTTTGCAGGGTTTAATTGGGTTTAATTGTTAGACCTTATCAAAGATACCTAGAGCATGGAGGAATATGTTGCTCACATTATTTAAAACTGCGGCCATTGTTAGCCCGTGGCTTTAAGATTGTCGCATTTACAGTACCGAAATGTAACGTCACGCTGGTTCAGAATAATATTTGGACATTAGTGGAACCAGTTAAATCGTGTCACTGCTGGTTGTTCAGGAGAGCTGCAGTTGCCCTGAATTATGGTTTGGCTATTGTCCCCAAATATTTCCGAACCAGTTACAGACGTAATTGCTTCTGCCGTTTCTAAATTACTTTCAAAAGTGTACAAATTTTGAGAACTGAGCGTGATTGCAAGAACGAAACACAATGTTTTGAAATTCCATAACACAAATTGAACTAAACTGATGACATAGCAACATCTAGTTATGCACGTCTCAACAGTTCATAAAGCAAAACAAAAAAAGTAAAGTGGAATGAATATAAACGAGTGGCATGGTGATGGCATTGCATTGTCACTTAACTGAAATTTCTGATCATTTATGTCACCAACTTGGTTCAATGTCAGCACCTTCTGAATTTGCAAAATACTGGTATTCCTGTTCGTAAGTCATATATCCTCAAATTTGTACACAAAACTTTTCATTTACAACTTAAGTAGAAATGGTAAACTCATGTGGCGGTCCCCTTTAATTGAAAAACAAAATCCTGCCAAAAAAAATGCAAAATATTGATATTTTAATAAGCGTGGAGTAGAATTGTCGTGCATCGTATAATGTTGCACACTTCTGTTTTAGAAGTTGACAGTGTTTGCACTTAAATTACGAATATTATATAGCAAAGTAAAGCATATCCAAAGTTAAAGAACAATATAAGATGGCTTATACAGTTACGAAGATGTGATTGGTCCACAGCTCGTCACATAATACAGTTTGCGAGGATCGTAAATGTTATATTTTCCCAGCTGGTTATATTTTTCCAGCTGGTGAAATGAATATTTTTCGAATGTCTGGCGCCCTCTTACGGTTCAATACCACCCATGCATGTGTTGGCTATGGAGAAAGCTTCACCGTGCGACGCAAACCGCTGAAACTACCTTTCCCCCTTAAAAATTGACATAATTAGTCAAACTGATATTTACTTTAACATGTGAAAATAGAGAAAAGGTAACTGCCTTTCAGATTCATACAATTTTACTGGCAGGCAGTAATGATTTGGTGTCATTTTTGTAACATTTGTCCATGATTTTCGGCAATCGGCGTAACTTTCGGCCAACACCATGAGATGCGCGTGACGTCACCAAGTATTGTGCAATCGTAAACGTCTGCTAAACTGAGATCGGTGTCGATTCTCTTTCCTCAACACCATCACAGAACTTGAAATCACCCACTATAAGCGTAATCAAGACCGTCTAATATAACAGGTATCAACTGGTAGGGGGTGTAATGCAACAATCTTTGGACCGTCTGTGAGTTATTATATTTTCCCTCGTGATCAAATAACTCCCTGACGGTCCAAATGTAATATTATACCCTGTACTAGTCAATATCTGTATAATAACATCAAACGACATAATTTTAGAGACAATAGCTAAATTGTGTTTCGAACTCTAGCGACAATTCGGAATGCACACTTTTAATACAAACACTGCGTTAATGTTAAATTTGATACCCCCTATCTATGATGAATCTTAATGTTTAAGCCAGTTCAGAGTGAAACCACTGATGGTTAAAGAATGGATAGGAGCTCTAGTGAGGCATTTGAGAGCATTAACTCTTAAAGTGATGGCAGACAGTGTGAGCGGTTTTGTTGAATTTATTTTAAAGAACACCTTTATCTGTACATTCCTTATGCGAACAGTGCGGACATGATTTTAAAACAACTTTTGTGAAGGCCTTCAGAGTAAACTACACAACATAACATCACTTATCCTTTTGTGAAATTATTTTATAAAGGATATGCAATATCATATGTCATTTTACACTGCAAAGTAAATGTATATTCTGTAAGTTATGTCTACAGCATATGTTACACGTTATGTTTTGTCGATGTTGATGAAGAATAAAACCTCAAGTTAAACTTGAATTTGAACTTGACTTTATATCTAGTGCCTCTGAAACCGTTACATTACACAATTTGGTCTCGGCACGCGATCCTACACATAAACGCAAATTGCAAACTACAAACTGGCTAATTATTGGACTTCCTGTCAAAAGATAACTTTATTTCCACACACCACATGGGCTTATCATGATGTCCTACCTGAGGGATAGTGTAAAAGTCCCAATTGAGAATATTTGAGTATTTGAGTATTTGAGTATTTATTTATTCCATATATATGTACATAACAAAATTTCAAATAAACATACAAAGCAAAATTCCAGTTTGTTACACACGAACGATCACGTTATTATAATTTTTGATATTATAAGGAATTAAAATTTACATGTATACGATATTACAGGGAATTAACATATCTTGGGAAAGAGCGCATATGTAAAATGTTATTATAATTATAATGGTATAATGAACAAGATTTCCCAGGTATGAATAAGAATTCAATGAATGCAGAACAGTTTGAGAAATCTAACGTTCAATATTTGAGCAATATGACTAGCCATTTAAGAGATGTGATTTTTCATGAATCTAAAATAAGATGTATGTTACCCCGACTCTGTAAATAGTTCCAATTATATCCCTGCAGCGATACTCTCTTTTGAGTTCAAACATGAATTTCACAAAATTTCATATTGATGAAAACTTGTTGGAGCTCAATTAACAAAAGTCATACTGTGATATCGAGCTTAGATATAGCCCTTAAAGACACAATAACCACCCTAAGAAAATAAAGGGTTGGAAATTATCTCCCCGTGGCAACAAATCATAAAAAATCCAACCCTGCGGACGTAAATGGCCTAGATTCGAACACACGGCAAGTTCATGGGAGGAAATGGGCAGGGAATCCGGTCAACACGAGCCTTTTTGAAGACTACAATCTTGACAATCCTATTTTTCAGGGTTAATGGGTTTAACTTGTTAGACCTACAAAGAACCTAGAGCATGGAGAAATATGGTGCTCACATTATTAAAACTGCGGCCATTGTTAGCGCCTGCTTAAGATGTCGGCATTTACAGTACCCGAAAATGTAAACGTCACCTGTTCAGAATAATATTGGACATTATGGGAACCAGTTTAAATCGTGTCACTCTGTTGTTCAGAAGAGCTCATGTGCCCTGATTATGGTTGTCTTATTGTCCCCAAATATTCACAACCAGTTATTCCCCAGACTAATGCTTCTGCCGTTTTTCTAAAATTGAAATGAAAATGTTCGAGGGTTTACGGAACGTGTCAAGCAACTGCGACAAGACACAAAAGCCTCCATCACACTTTTGGTAGTGATGGGGGCTTTTGTGATTTGTTGGCTTCCATACTGTATCATCATTTTTGGAACCGCACTTCTTCCGCCAAATTTTTTTCCCACGCCGGTACGCGTGTTTAGCGCAAGCTTTGCTATGGCAAATTCGTCCCTGAACCCTCTCATCTACAGCTTAACAAATCGACAGTTGCGAGGAGCATTAAAGCGAACTGTGGTCAAAATTACACGATGTCTGTTTCTTGAGCGACGGATCCAAAGTGGATGTCTAGGAAGACAACAACATTAAATTACGATTAAAATGAAATATACAGTCAGTAGATTACTTAGGCTTATACGTCTTGTCCTTCACACAAATATGATTCACCAAAACAGCATCAAGGCAGTGTTGATGATTACGCTAGATTTTCTACTTAGGTTTTTAATTTGACTGATCTATTAGTACAGATGACTTGAGAGTTGATTAATATGGGAACCTCCAGATTAGTTCAAAAACATGGGATAATATTGTTTGCAACGGGCCTAGACCTGGACCAACAGACGGCCAGAACAATAGGTCTACAGATTCTATCGACATAGGAAATGTAAATGTCCGAGGGTTTGTGGAACATGTCAAACAATTGCGACAAGACACAAAAGCATCCATCACTCTCTTGGTCGTGATGGGTGTGTTTCTCATTTGTTGGCTTCCATACTGTCTTATCAATATAGGAAGTGCGCTTCTACCGCCAAATTCTATTCCTGATGCAGTACATACCTTCAGCGCGTTGTTTTCCGTGTCAAATTCGTCGTGGAACCCTTTCATCTACAGCATAACAAATCGACAGTTTCGAGGCGCCTTAAAGCGAACCGTGGTCATGGTGGTTGATATTGTGAGATGTATCTTTCTAGGGCGACGGAACCAAAATGGATGTCTAGCAAGACAACAACATTGAATAACAATTGAAATGAAATACTTATGCCTATAGGTCTTGTCCTTTACACCAACACGTAGCACCAAAACAGTACCAAAGCAGTGAATGATAAGGCTGCATTTCCTACTTGGATTTCTAACTTGACTGGTCTATTTGTACAGATGACTTGGCAAGTTGATTTAAGGGAATCTCCCGATTAGAGAGGCATAGGGTAACACTGTGGAGACATATAGGGTAACACTGTGGAGCTACAATTCATAAAAAAAGGTCTAACTGTGATATCTGAGCTAGTAGCACTTGAATAGACAAATAAACACCCTAGAAAATAAAGGTTTGGAAATTTATGCTGCCACTGGCAAGATATGCATGAATGAACAATTTCCACTGCGGTGGACTGTTAAATAGCCTTGATCGACACACGGCAAGTTTATGGGAGGAAATGGGCTCGGTGAATCCGGTCAACCTGACTACTCGTACATTTTCACCTTTTCAAAGCACTATCATCTTGACATCCTATTTTTTCAGGGTTTAATTGGGTTTAATTGTCAGACCTTATCAAAGATACCTAGAGCATGGAGGAATATGTTGCTCACATTCTTTAAAACTGCGGCCATTGTTAGCCCGTGGCTTCAAGATTGTCATATTTAGAGTACCGAAATGAAACGTCACGCTGGTTCAGAATATATTTGGACAATGGTGAAACCAGGTACATCGCGTCACTGCTGGTTGTTCAGGAGAGCTGCAGTTGCACTGAATCATGGTTTGGCTATTGTCCCCAAATATTTCCGAACCAGTTAGACGTAATTGCTTCTGCCCTTTCTAAATAACTTTCAAAAGTATACACAGTTAGAGAACTGAGCGTGATTGCAAGAACGAAACGCAATGTTTTGAAATATCATAACACACATTGAACTAAACTGATGATATAGCAACATCTATTTATGCATGTCTCAACATCTCAAAAAGCAGAACGAAAGAGGAAGGTGGGATGAACTTAAAGACTTACGCTAACATTGTGGAGCTTCAAATTTAAACATATTGTCAAACTTTGCTATCTGAGCTACATAGTAGTGATTGAATGGACAAATAATCACCCTAGAATACAAAAGCTGGAAATTCAAACTTATGCTGCCATTGGCAAGATATGAATGAATAAACAATTGGTACTCGGAATGTATACTTTAACACGAGACACCGCGTTATTTCTAAATTTGAAACTCAAAGTATCCATCTATGATGAATTGTGACGTAAAAGCCAGTTCAAAGTGGTTAGTGAGGGCTTTTTAGAGCATTTGCTCTTAAAGTGATGGAGGACTGTGTGAACGGTTTTGATGAATTTATTTTAAAGAATACCTTCACCCGTACATTCCGATGTGAATAGTGCGGACATGGTTATAAAATAGCTTTAGTGAAGACCTTCAGAGTAAATTACAGAACATGATATTACTTATTTTGTGTAAAAGTATGTAATAAAATGATATGTAATATCATATTAAGTCATTTTACACTGCAAAGGAAATATAAAAACCTCAAGATGAACTTGAATTTGAACTTGACGTTATATCAAATGTCTCTCAAATCGTTACATTGTACAATTTGTTCCATATACACATAAAAGCAAATTGCAAATACGAACTGGCTTATCTTTCAATAGATAACTTCATTTCCACACTCGACATCGGCCTATCATGATGTCCTACCTGGCTGAGAAAGAATTTTAGTCCGAGAGATAGCCACAATTTATTTGACAAAAATGACCAGGTGTCTTGTTATGATACTTGGATAAAACATCCCTTGACACATTTGAAAAGTGATTTTTTGAGTGTCGTGAGTGGTGGAACGTGACGTCAGAGGTCAATGACCTCTAATTTGACCCCCAATTCATACGTGTCCAGTTTTCTGCATATATTTCCTGCACAGATACTCCAATTTTTACGCCAGTGGTGTTTAATGAAAGCTATTAAAATATCTATCCAACGATACCCATTGTGATGAGATTTGATTATGTTAAATTCCTCAGTTTTGGCTAAAAACTCAAAAGTTTTACATTTTTTCGGATTTTGGTACAAATTGGCCTGAAATTTAAGTATAATTTAGTAAAACGCTTTTGGTTTTGCATAAACTTCACACCTCAAAAGCTTTCCCATACTAAAAGATGACCAAAAAGTATGTCAGCAGCTCAAGCTGTCCTTGCGCAAGGTCACTAAAAGTTCAATGACCTCTAAATTTATATGTTTCCCATCGTATTGGTTTTCCCATTATAAATCTTAAATGAATAACTGGTTATTCACATAATGGGTGTCAAATGAAAGATATCACTAATACATGTCCAATGATACCCATTGCGAGGAAATATGAAAATTTCAAAGCCCTCATTTTGGGCCAAAACTCTCAAATTTTCACATTTTTTTTTCGGATGTTGGTAGTACAGGACAGTATAAGCTGGCCTGTTTATTGTGAGTTTTGTCAAAAGTAATATACGTGGCTCTTATAGAGTGAAAAAGTTCTTTTCAACATGCTATCAAAATATCTCCACCGCATCGTATGGGTTGCCAGAGGTATTTTGTTTTCAAAATTTCTCAGCTATTTCTGTGTAATGTGTCTATGTGAGTATGTACTACTTATGAATGACTGTTTGCACACGTGTATGTATCAGTAATTAGCAGAGAGGGGCAAAGAAGCAATTATTGACCCTCTCCCAATCATGATATTTATGAAGTTTTGTCATTACAATAGGAAATCCATTGGTTAAAATGGATGACCAGACAAAATATCATACGCCCCTGGATTGTACTAAATAACGTCTAATAAACTAATGAACCAACAACTCCGTTATTGTGGTGGGAGGTGTACTGTAGAATATGTGACTTAAGAGCTAAAATTTATTTTTCCCTCTAATGTGGGTCACACCCACCCTACCCCACCTGGTAAACGCTCGTTCTCGGCGCTCGCCCGTGGTATAAGACTCATGTAAAATAAATGCATACTGCTTGAATAATGTGTTTGTTGTTGTTTGTGTGAGTGCGTGTGCCCGAGCACGCATATATGTTAATCGTGTACGTTATGATACGCAACCGTGTGTATTTCGTGCGCGCGCGCACGTGTGTGTCTGTATCTGTGTGTATGCGTGTATATGTGCATGTGTGCATTTGTATGTGTGAGTATGTGTTCGTGTTTGTGTGTGTGTGTGTGTGTGTGTGTGTGTGTGTGTGTGTGTGTGTGTGTATGTGACGTCTCACTGCGTGTGTATGTGCTTGTTTTGAACAAACTTTTGATCAACCAGTCTAGACAGCTGATCATCCCTCTAGGTGTGAAGGTCTCGTCTACCGACTTCAGTGATAGACATCTGGTGAAATTTAATAATCTCAAACCCTCTAAATTCAGGCCCCCCCCCCCGTTTGAATCATTTTTCTTTAGAATTGTCAGTGCCAACTGATCAAAGTAAAAACACTGTCCAGGTACGAAAATTGTTTTCATTTTTGAAGTTTTTAATCAAAAGTACGTTCTAATCTCGAAGATCAACCGTATATGGGGCACTCATACAATAAATTTTAAACAATGCGCGTCCCGCAAACAATATAATCCCCATCGCGTGACTACTCCAGTAAACGTTCAATCATTATTTAACTTTTTAATAGTGTTTTTTTCACATGACATAAAATAGTTTACACTGTTACAAGTTTTTAATAGATAATAGTCACACTAATCACATACTTTGTGGCAAACGAAATATTGTATTTATTGAGGGTGGATCAATATGATTTTATGTTTTGTTATTAAAGTTTACGTCAGGAAATGTATGAACTTTTTCCTGGTTGAATAAATTCATCGTATCGATTAATACCGTTCCAGTACGATTTATTCATTTTTTTTTTCGGGGGGGGGGGGTTAAAGTACTGAGAATGTGAGTGTTAATACAAATTTCAGCAAATACAGAATTACATATTTGGTATATCAGTTAGGTAGGTATGAATAATTTTAGCACGTTCCGTCTGCCAATAATATAAACATTGGGCTCAAGTTTAGAAAAACTCGAAGTATATATCGTCAATGTACACTCACTTTCGCATTCTGTGTCGTCAATGAACAAAGTTTAATCATTGAATTACACTTTTTTGCGGGTTATCAGCATATCTGTTTTGGTGTTTGTATATATCAAATATCCTTTGCGTGCACGTTTTCCTACGAATTGTGTTATTTGAAGAGAATGGCAATATATCTTTACACCACAAATCGATGACCCTACATCTACCAAAGATAATGGGATGAACCCGGAAAAAGACGCATCACGTCGATTAAACGCTACATTATACAAATAATGGAACTACCTCAATTCTGAATTTTCCCCAAGTAACATACGGATAAAATTGGGACTTTTGGTTCGGAATTATATTTTCCCGGTGTTATGACAAACCCACAAAGGATCCATGTTATATATCATACCTCAATCTTGAATGGAATCTATGTATCTGTCCCAAGTGTTTTAGCGAGATTCACGTGTTTGTCTGTTCCAACGACGTCACTTCAACCTCATTTGTAATTATAGATAGATTACCTTACAACATAACCTCTTAACGTTTTTGGTGGAATTGTGTTTTCAAAGGAGTCTCCAAGTATTTAAGCGGGGTTTATAAATGGTAAAGTAAAAAAAAGTATAACTTGTGTTGAAGTGGTTGCTCGTCATTCTTTCTTGGGGAAAATTAGAATGAAAGAAGAAAATGATAAACAGTTATATAGTGAAAATGAAAAAGTAGAAACAGCGAAGCCTATGACAATAACAGAGGAACAAATGGTCAACATCCCCTTTCTATTATCAAATCCATCATGACGTATACCCTGCAAGGGCTGCCAATTATTAACCTTGAAAAAATTTACTTGAATATTTTCGCCTATGATATACCTTTGACATATTTACCTCTGACATTTTTACCTCTGACATTTCTACTTCTGACATTTTTACCTGTGACATTTTTACCCCTGACATTTTAACTTTGACATATTTACCTCTGGCATTTTTACCTCTGACATTTGTACCCCTGACATTTTTACCTCTGACATTTTTACCTCTGACATTTTTACCTGTGACATTTCTACCTGTGACATTTTTACCTCTGACATTTTTACCTCTGACATTTTTACCTCCGACATTTTACATCTGACATTTTTACACCGACATTTTTACCTCTGACCTTTTTACCTGTGACATTTTACCTGTGACATTTTTACCTCTGACAATATGACCTCTGACATTTTTACCCCTGATATTTTTACCTCTGACATTTTTACCTGGTCACCAAAAGGACAATGGGGCACGTTGGTGAGGTGATTTTGCTACTGCATGGTTCCTTGGTTTGTTTTTGTGCACATAATTTCCGAATTAGCAATAAAAGATAGTGGTGAGAGCTGTTGATGTGATGAAGACCTAATTATGGAAGTCTGTGCATACACGAAGTGGAGTATTATGTCCTTGGGACAGTGGCGGATCCAGGATTTATAAATAGGGGGGCCGAAAACTTTGCGTAGCGCACATAATGAGCGCGAAGCGCAAAGTCCCTTGCAAGCGGTTTCCAGGGCCCTAGAAGCTTTACGATTTGAAACATTCTCTTTGGTTCTATTATTTTAAGCCATTAAAAGCAAAATTCACTATGTTTATTTTTTTATTGTATTGTAGGATATCATGGTTGACCAGACTGTCTCTAAATCCCATTGGTCATATTTTGTTCGTGTTTACTGTTAAAGACACACGGTAACCTAACATTGTGTGCTTCAATTTAAAAAAAAAAATGTCAATTACATGGTAGTGCTTGAATGGATAAACAAACATCCTAGAATATAAAAATATATAAAGTTTTGCTGCCACTGTCAATATATGCATGAATAGACATCAGCCTTAAAATTTCACTGCGGTGGAGTATGTAATAGCCTAAATCTGCACACAGTAGTATATGGGAGGAAATAAGCAGGGTGAATCCAGTCAATCTAAGCACTCATAGATTTTCACTTGTTTAAAGCACTAATAATCATTTTGAAATACAATTTGTCAGGACTTCACTTTTAAACCCTATCAAAGACATTTAGAGCGTGGAGGATTATGTAGATTGTAGTTTACATTCTTTTAAACTGTGGTCATTGTAAACTTGTGTCTTTAACTAAATGTTTCTCAGACATTTGCTAGCATAAATATATTTTGTGTTTGGTTTGCAGCAGATTTTCCTTTAGCAGAGTTATCATCACCACCCCCACGATGATCTCCATCGTAATCATCTTTATCATTACCATCATTATCATAATTATCATCATCGTTTTCGTCATTATGGTCAACAATCATTGATCTGTATCTCCACATACTCACCTCTTCCACGCGAGATTTCGTTTTTGTATGCGGAAGTACGTTTAATAAAAACACTTTTCTCAAAGTTACTCGATATTTACATGAACTTTAACTTTATGGGCTGTTGCTTCCTTAAAATATCGACACTCCACCTTTCATATCACAGGCCGTCAGTTTACGGAAGTGTAAAAACAAATCATTATGCAGAGCAGAAAATGTTAGTTTACAATATTTGAATTTAAAACTGAAGTGTTCTCTTTCCTTTTTTTTCATGTTGTGGTATCGTTGTAAAAATGCAGCTTTTCATCACATGTATTAAGCATATATAAGATATTCTGGTTATGCAGAAATAAATTAAATCCCCGGAAATTAAATCGAAGATTCAAATTCACATTTTCTTTAAAATTTCTGTTAGGCCATAACTCCAGGGACAAAAGATTAGGTTAGGTTGGGTTGCCATGGTTTCGTTTCAAGAAAACTGTCGAAAAATCTGTCTAATTTTATTAATACTGATTAGATTGTCAATGTTTTACTTATATCTGTTGTCTAATTACTGGCGTTTGAACTTTTCTAATAAACTTTTTACAAATCGGTAAAACAAACAGACAAATATTTGTTCAAATATGTGGAATTACACCTTCAAATACACACACACAAAGTTTTATTCTATCATACTAATATTCTTTGTTTATTTGACTCATCTATGTATTATGCAGTGTTATTCAATTCCATGTTCTTACATTTATTTCATCTTCTAGTCATTATAAGATAGTTTTCACCCAATTAGTCATGGATTAGTTTGTTGAATCAAGGAAGAGACTAACGAAGGTGGAGATTTCATATATTCGAACGAAGAGGTAATGACTTATAGATGTATCAGTCAGGAAAGGAGTGTCAATACTTATAAGGAAGCTACAGGCCGTAAAGTAAAACTTTCAAAACAGTTATTTATACACATTTATATGCACGAACGACGCGAGCGAGAGCGCAGAATCATCGTAAATTTTCATTTCTCATGAACTTACGTACATGTATGTCACAAGTGATGTGAGCTTATTAGCCAATATGCATTATTCTTTGAGCAATAGAGATATCACTTGCAAGTAGTGCTAAGGCCAAAATATCACTTCGGACTTTTGAGCACTGTTTGATGAATTATTTTGGCATAAGTTTACTTTTTTTCGTTTTGGCATTTCAGCACATTTCTCCCTCTGTCAATGTCACGTTATTGTGGAAGTCGTGTTTCTATTACTTTAACCATTGCTTTTATCAATGTGAAACAGGGGCGTCGACCCATTTTCGGATGGGGGGGGGAGCAAAAGCTGAGAAAGTTTCAGCATCGAACTACAAATTATCTTAATAGTGACTGTAAGGTTTCAATTCATAGTAAATAGTCGTGTGAGTGTGGAAAAAAGTACTCTTTCCCATTATATGATTTATAGGATTATTGGTGATGCAGTAATTAGTAGAAATTGAAGGAGGTGGAATGTCGATGCAGTAATATTCCTTTCCAAATAATTTGTACAACGCTAGAGTTTGAAACCACACTATGCAATAAGTTAGAGAGCAAGGTAATGTGGTATATTACAAGTATATTATTTTAATATATCATTTAAAACCTCTTGGTTTTCAAACAATGGACGTGTAAGAGGACATTTCCTGAACGTTTATGTTATATTCAAGGAAACGAAGATTAAAGAGAAAGTGTTTTATTTCCAATAAAAAAACTATATGAACTTATCAAATAAAGTCGTACTTGCATATGCATACAAAAACTCGTGTGGAAGATATGAGGGAGTGGAGAGAGTGATAATCGTAATGGCGATGATGATAATGATGGTGATGATGATGATGATGGATGATGATAATGATGATGATGATAATGATGATGATGATGATGATGATGATGATGAGGATGATGATGATGATGATGATGATGAGGATGATGATGATGATGATGATGATGATGATGTTGTTGTTGTTGGTGGTGGTAATGATAATGACGATGTTGGCTGGAAACAACAGATATAACAATAATACATGTACACCGACAAACGCCTAGAAAGATTTAGCAAACAGTAAACGCATTATAACTGATGGGATTCAGAGACAAGCTGGTCATTCATGAAATGTTTTCGGTTTGTCCGATATCATTTCGGAATCACTGCCAAATTTAGTATTATTGGGTGGTAATTTGCAAGGCTTTTGTTTTATCCGTTTCAAAGGAGTTCCCCATTACGTGACGTAAATTCCAAT
>JZLH01S0139058.1:63732-74042 GCA_001188425.1 Eucidaris tribuloides
CCATGTCTCATTCCCATACTTCGCCGATCTCACGCAACTCCTATAAGCTATTCATTTTATCTTCACTGGAAACTTTTTCCATGAAACAACTCTCCACATTCCCTAAAATTCAACCCACCCCCCCCCCCATCTTGCTTGCCCTCACTGTCACAGCCGCTTTTTACCCTCCAATTACATTTACCCTGTCCCACCAAACTACGAAAACTTGTTCACCGTTTCCACCTCGTCTCACAACTTTTCATCCGTTTCACCATCCCTCCAGCTCTTTTATAGCATTTTGAATAAATAACAATAATGATGTTTTTATGTCGGAATAAAGTGGGGAAAATCTCATGCGATTTTCGGGGGGAAAACAATCTCATCAAACAGAATTATACAATGCATTTATATATAGGACTGATATAGTTTTACCGTAAAATATATGAGCTTCAGACCCCAATAATTCAAAATTATATTCTTTATCATGTCTAATGGAATATCTAAGTCTGTACCCACCCCCCCCCCCCCCGAAAAAAAAATAGTACACAATACAGGTCCACAATTTTGTCGAAATTTGATAATAATCTGTGATTTACAATAATTTTCTTTTTCCACAGCGCTACTTGTTGAAGTCATTGACCAAGCCACAATTGACGGTGAAACGCGTTATGACGTCACCATCATACAGACATTCAAAAACACGGTTCACATGAGTCGCCGCGAGTACCTCTGGGTCCCCAACACGTGCCCCTGCCCAAAACTACGGACGAACGGTCGGTATATCGTGACGGGACAACGGGGCACCAGCCCGTCGACGGGGGAAAGCAGACTGCTGCTCGAGCGTGAAAACCTGGTGGTGAAACTGAAACCGGGACTTGTGGAGTCATGGGACAGACTACAGGGAAAGGAACGGTCGGTGTGCCAGAAGTTTCAGTGAAACGTGATCTGACAGCGAATGATTTTTGTCCTGGAATGAAGTGCCATCTAACTACCGAGTAGATTATCAATCTTGGGTCTTTGTCTCTTTTGAAACAATGACATAGTGGTGGCAAAATGCATCGCAACTCGCAGAAATGAAGGCTTGAAACCAGTGTAGAGATTTTGCCTACACAAAAAACTGATGCCGACAGCGAGTTTGGACTACATTGTATAAGGATAATGATTTTGGACTCGGAGGTATTATGCTGCATTATTATTCGATTGGAGGTTCCTACAAAAATACAACTGTTATCGTGCGACCAAGTGCCCGAGCCCTGTGGTGCATGGAAATCGACTTAAACCTTGAAAAGCATATTACTGGCGAAATAAATAAAAGACACAAACAATATTGTCATTTGACTTTCCAACTTTGTGCCATCAGAACGTAAAATGCTGCGACGCCCGTGTAAAACTTTTTAATATATTTTAACCCTATGAATATCACTGCTATTTATTCGTCTGATTTCAGGCAAATAAAAGTATTATGTCGATAGCGGATTCCATAAGTACATATCATTTAGTTGACAATCTATATTCAGCAAGAAAACGTGGACTACAAAAGAATGTACATTTAAATTAAATACAGTTTATTAGTACACATCTGGAACGTGAAGTACAATGTATATGTTTACAAATATAGAAATCTAAATATGTTACAATTTTGATTTGTACAATCCACATATGTCATAAATCACGATGTGTATTTATTCTTATGGTATATTAGAGTTGCAAATATTTCAATAAAATGCGTGATTGCTTTGACGAGATTTGGTATTTTTGCCACAAACTTTTAATTTGTGTACAGACCTATTTTCATGTGATGTTTTTGTTATGCCAACATTTATATCTTGTAATATTTTGAAAATATTAACAATTACTCCACATAACATTTTGAAAATATTAACAATTACTCCACATAACATTTTGAAATGTTTGCAACGCCATCCATGGCAAGTTTACGTTAAATTTATGAATCATAAAATCAAAATGTACTTGTAGCGACACAATATATTATCAGTAGATGACAACATATTAACAACATCTCACCACGTGTTATGATAAACACATGTCGTTATAAATTTCGTATCATTTACATGATTTAAGTACCATTTATTGACTTTACCAACACAGATGTCCAGCGCGTCTCACTAGATTCTTGTCTCCAATTATGGGCTCATTTATTTTGCCACTTACTTATTTTGCTTGACACTGGGGAAATGGGTATCCAGAATTTGATTGGTATTTATGAGTAATAAGTAGCAACAATTTCTTGTGTAATTAGTTTGTTTTCTCTAAGCTGATGTCGAAATTTGAGTTGAAACAAGTGACATCGTTTATGTTAACATATACTCTGGGTCGGATCTTTAGTCCTACACTTTGTTATTCCGAAGGTCAAAAACTCATAAGGTTCGTTATTCCGAACGCACAAATTTCGAGTAAAAATAGGTAAAATAAGGTTTGCTTATCCGAATATTTTGTGCTTTATCCCGGACCCTTTATAATTTTCGGATCCACAAAACCTCTTTTTTTTTGGGGGGGGGGAATAAACGAACCCTACCCCCTTTGACTTCCGGATTAATGAACCCTTATTTATATGCCGATTTGCGAGCCCCTTTCATTTTCCGATTAACAAACTTTATTTCATTTTCGGAGAGATGAACCTTCTAAATATCAAACCCAATTTTATTTTCAGACAATCGAACCTGTGGGGAAAACGGACGGTAGGAATAACATCTTCAGAATGATAAACCTTCGAAGCATTTGGACCTTCAGAAAAACGAACCATACGACTAAAGAACTGTAATCGAAACTCTTTTTGTATTTTCTAGCCACGTTTGAGTAATATTTCTACATTTGTGTATAATACATATACACTCTTTGACATGAATACATTATTTATTTTGAAAATGTGTTTACATAACGGTTTATACAGTACGCATGCATGGGAGGTCGTCTGGTTCTAGAGTCGGGTTCTAGTCTATTTGTATATGCTTGGTGATGGGCAAAGAGGAAATGTAAAATTAAAGTATTTTGTTTTGATGAAAGTACATGCTGACTTCATTAGGATTTGGGAAATATATTGGGGCAAATACAGATGTGCTACTAGAATATATTTCACACATTTTTACGCCGACCAAGTGTTGACGATCATGCATACACTGCAAAATTTCAACAATTATGCACAAGTACATCAAATATTTGTCAAATTAAGTTTCAAAAACACATTATTTGCTTATATACAAAATAAGTTGTTCAGTAAAATGTAATAAAATAGAATATGATTTGTTTTGATTAATCATAAATATGTATAATACAAGTTGTAAACATTGATTTGTAAAAATATTAAAAATCATATAAAATTTGACCAATACACAACGGTAATCTGACTTGTGTGTTTGAGGTAATGACTTGAACTTCAACTGAAGGCAATTGTAATTGAAGTTGTTGTTTTTTATCTGAAAGACCCATTTATACTTGCAAATAAGCAAGGTGTAGTTTAGTTACCCATCCACGTATTTGAGGCAGCATGGGAGTGTAAATAGACCTGATAAATATCTTGTGTTCATTTCTTGAAAATTGAAATACATATTGTGCTTCTAAAACAAAACTGTTTTTAAAGGAAAGAATTCTGCATATAAGCTCTCATCATTGTTGTACTGCACAATTGAGTAGCCGTGAAATATTTATGTAGTTATGTAGTTATTCATAGTACCAGTAATATAATTTTTGTTCCATAAAAAGGATATAAATTGATAATTCACTTTTCAACAGATAATAAAATGCAATTCAGATATAATGCACTACATAATGCAAATTTCCTGGTACATAATTATACTAACATACAAACACAACTACACATATTCACCTGTATATTGATAAGTACATGAAAACATATATGGAATGGATCCATATGTACAGTATGACACCTGCGTATATAACATACCAATATATTCCACTAACAAGAAATACCATACATACCAAACAAAACCCACTATTGTACACCAAAAGCTAGTAACCTTGGTAACAAGACAAGCATACATACACTAAAATATTTTTAAATATTCCAACACCGTGTAAGGACGATTATAAAAGCACATTATACACCATAAGACATATTTAACTGACACAGAGACAAGGTTGTACAAATTTAGTTCTGATCATCATACAGCTTTTCGATTTTTACAACATCATCAATGTGATTGCACAATTTGCCAAATCTAAAACAATGCTTTAAGCTGTAAATTATTCTGATTTCTCTGCTGAATGTGTATCAAGTTACTGGTATGTTTATTTTCCGAGCTAAGTAAACTACTCAATACAAAAAATAGGAGCATACTAAGATATAAGAGTATTGTAGGTATAAAAGACTAATACTGAATGAATACATCAATAGGCACATTATAATACAACATGTCATGCTGTTACATTCCTGAATACAATTATTCTACTCACATGGAAACAAACTTTCACAAATCCATTTATAAATACACCAGACAAATTCAATTATAGTAATGTACATGTACATGCATACACGATTTACTTTACAGACAAAAAGCACCAAAAAAAAAACAAAAAAGTAACAGACAAAACCATTACATTACATAGAAACCTGAAACATATACCCACCGCTAGCTAATTACACTGTGTTGCACAACATCTCAAAAATCAAACGCTTTCGGAATCACTTATCTCCACTCCTTGTGACCACTTCCTTGGCCTATATATGGTTCGAGCAAGTCCTTCTACCACCACCCAAATATCACCAACTTAACCAGAGTGACACAAACATGATGCTGATAGGGCACATAATATTTAGACTTCCCTCGACGAACTATCACGTGACCGCACGGACAGGGACCCCCCAACCTAGTTTCTCAAGCTTTTGACAGATATCGCTTAATGAGAGGAAAACGCAAATCAAAACATGTCGATCGGGCAGATCTTCTCATACAGCCTCTTCGTAGAGAGAGTTCCAGCACCTGGGTATGCGACACCCCCACCACAAACAACAATACCACGGAATCTTCAAACTGATCCCATGCTCATGTTTGTGTCACCTTAGTATCGTGAACAGGAGATGTAAGCAGGGACATGCCACACCAACAGCCAGAGCTGTGCTTGATCCGGCGGCCAACTGTGGGGGGCGGTGGGGGCGATCGCCCACCCATCACTGAAACTTCATTTGGTGGGGGGCGAACACAATATCGATATTGCACCCCCAAATAAATTTGACACTTGAAAAATTCATATATGCAATGCAAATATACTGTTTTAAAACGCCGATTGGAACAGTAACTATAAAACAATTTTAAAAACAAACCCAATGGCATCAACACACTATAAACATTTACAAAATTTGTCAATTTTCTCAGCGCATGTTGCGACGCAAAGATTCTGTATTACAATATTACTATTCGGCAAAAATTGTTGGAGCATTTTGTTCACTTTTGCCACAGATCAGATCAACGGCCCCTGCAACAAGCCTGAGGAAGGGGCACAGAGTGAGTGGAGAGTGAACAATGTTTGACTGACATGAGATTGAGACAATTACAAGCGTGACACGGACAGACCATCGCGACCAAAGGTGCTAGTCCAATCTCATTGTCTCTTATTTAATAGTTCACACATCATTTTAGTGTCAATTAGACAATGACAAAGAAACTTTAAAACATCCCAAAGTACGTCCAATCTTTAAAACATCGTCTCACACGCTTTATGTGTCTACATGCATTAGGTCTTCGCACCAAATTGAAATTCAAGTATCATTATGTTCCAGAACGATTTCTTTCTCCACAATCCTGAAAATTTATAACCACATGTACAGCCACTCAGCTGTACATAGCTCTCTTTTCTTAAACACACAAACAAGCCCACCATGACTTTCCACTTAATTGCTAAACTTCATTCAATTCCCAAAGTATACCTGCATTAGCAGGAGGCCCCATCACCCTCAAAAATGATATTAATGATGTTTAAAACAATGCCAGATATTTGTCTTAACATTCATTTCACAAAGCATTTAGTAGACTTGGGGGGGGCAAATTTAAATTCTCCCAAAAAACAGGTATCACTTGTGACTACTGAAATGATACCAAAACCAAAACTAAAAGTAGTATCACAGTAGTAATCAAAGTAGTGTGACACTACTAAAACATATGTATTTTGGATGATAGTTCCCCTTAACCTGTACAGTAAATATAAACTAAAATATTTGCACTTGCAGAGAGCTTTATTTCTGTTATACACTGGCCAAGCAAACAACATAATGATGAAATGAAAATGTTCAGTTGAAACATTAAAATCTACAAAAGAGTTTTAAAAATATATGTCATTTTTATACTGACCTCAAACTAGTAAGATAGATTAATCTTACTCTTAAACAGTCTGTGTGTCATGAAATGCCCTTTCAAAAAAAACAATCTGCAAGAAATGCAGAAGTAAACTACTTCTCAGCCATTAGATTTCATCTACCAAAATCTAAACAGGAAAAAAGTCAGCCAAAGGAAATGATATCTCTTGAAATGAAAAATATTAACATGAAATAAGAAGTTAGAATAAATAGTTTGAATTATAAAATCCTAATAATATAAACTTGAAAAGTTCTACTTGTTTTAGTAGTGCAGCTTCCTTAGGTTTTCTCATAAAAATACAAGAGCTACATGCATTCAGATACATTATAAATATTATATGGATTAAGGGATGAATGAAAATCTAAGAGAACATACTGAAAATAAAACCCCAAAATTCAAACTGCCCCCATGAATTGTATATCACCCATTCCAAACTTATGTTCTCCTTACCTATGATTTTATTTGATTGTGAAATATTTGACAAGTTCTAGGGTAAATTTCTAATATTACAACTTAAACATCACTTATATGTCCCGAATTATGCTGAGATAGTGAAATGGATTTGTTCAGTTTGAAGACAAATACTATTGAAGTTAATATAAAAACTAATCAACAATTTCATTACAGTTAAAATTTTCACTTCCACCTTGCATGAGAATATGATTTTATAAGTATATGTATCAAAATCTATTCAAATCTTACAGAGAAATACGTCTACATAAACACATAAAAATAGTAGTAACATGCTGACATAAATATATTCAATAAAAATTTAAAAAAGTAAAATACTATATTTTGAAATGTACGTAATTAGATGGTTAAAAGATTGATTTCTTTCCAACCCAAACTTCATACATCAAGACAAAATAGAGACATATATTTCAATAAAAAAAAATACAGTCTTGTCTTTGCTCTTAAGCACTAGATTATACAAAAACCAAACAGCATAACTTCTCCCACAATGAAATGGCAGTTCCAAAAATGATGTTCTGTTGATATTGTCTCTTAGTGCCTGCTAAGTGATTTTTTTTTTTATTTATTATTTTATTGGGAGGGAGGGTCAAAATTGTTTTGGTCTCTATGGTCAATTTTTTACATCCTCTACATTTAGAACAATTATAGCATTTCACTGCTTACCTTGACAGTCACCTCAACTCGAGTAACTTTCATCATTTGTGACCTGTCGCCACAAAACTTACAATAAGTCGCAACAGTAGTTTTTGCCTAAATGCATGAAATAGTCAAGTTCGGTTGAAAAAGTCCATTGAAGGATTTTGGAATTTCCTGAATGAGTGTTTTGTAGTGTCAGGTCACATTTGATGTAAATGACAAACTACTATCATTCAGATAACTGTACTTCTGAAGTATTTCCAACTTGCCATCAATTTCAGAGATTAGCGAAAAAAAATTAAATAATAAATAGAAGTAAATATTAGGTCATCAGACTCTTTGCAAAGTACTACACTGTAGTATTAAAAACATAATGCCAGTTAACATGGACTCTTCACAATACATTAACTCAACTATGGCCCCAGTTACAGTATCATAACCATTCTGAGAACGGTCTAAGACCAGTTCCATTAATTATCTCGAAACGGGTTTGGACCTTCACTGGTGTGGTTACACTGCCGTCACACAAGCCGTCTCATGTTCGGTAGAGCTGTAATTACCACTGGCAACAAATAGCCACACCCACACTGTGGTCAAAGGTCTCTCTGCACTCCTAGCCGATGCGGTTCACATGTTAACTTATGTTACTTAACTTCCTGAGCTGGGACAGTTTCGGAACGCTTGAGTGGTTACACCACATTCAGAACAGTCTGAGAACATTCTCAGACCACCTTTGGAGGTGGTCTGAGAAAAACACATTCAGAACACTTGTGTGGTTGCATCACAATCTAAACGGTATGATAAAAAAAACAATTTGGAACACTTTTGGTCTACTTTTGGGGTTGCTGTTGTGGTAACCCTGCAAGTAAACTATTGTGGGACCATTTTCAAAATGCTTTTGATGGGTGATGTGTAACTGGGGTCTATATATATCATATCCCAGCAGTGGCTCACTCCATACTAAATACTGTACTACACAATATCTCACATTCCTTTGGTTTGACAAACATAAACATTCACAAATGCATTCATTTGATTTTGAGTTCTAATCAAGTATTGAAAGCTTTGACAAAACATCCTTTACAGTGCATCCCTGAAATTTCCATAAATGCTTTTCTCCTTCCATCCTCCTGACTTTCAAGGCTTTCTTGCATTGCTTACAGAGGAGCACTCCGTCTGTTTGATCCCCTATGTGACCTGTCAGATAGAATGTGGAAAAATACACAATATTTGTAAGTTTGTGAACATCAAAATGCATGTAAATGATAACAACAGACAGAGGGATGTGGGGCTACACAGACACACAGACACATAAACGGATGGACAACCCAATAACATTTTGCCTGCGGCACATCTGGAGTGGAGGCATAAAGAAAATAACGGTCTAAACATCATAAAACAATACACTAATATTCTGAAAATATTGTTTGTAACCAAAATTACAGTTTATCAGGTAATATTTTATTCTATTTAATCAAAAACAGATTCAAGATTATTATTTTCCCTACTTTACATTTTTTTTTTACCCGTAGGAGACAGATTGAAGTTGCCCCAGAACTCATTACCCTTACTGGGGGATACTGCCACAAGGCCTCCCTCAATTGCTCCTATAGATTTACATACAGATTGTATTTGTTCCTGTTGTTTTCCATAATAAATGTTGGTACATATATTTTTAGCTACATTAACCCTCTCAGTACCACTGGAACAAAACTTCAAAAAACTTTGGATGTAATATTTTGAGAATGGTTCTGCAACAGGCTTGGCAGATTTAAATGATTGAATAAATCATGATTTAAAGCAATGATTTTTTTTAGTATCGATTTTGAATAAAAACAAGACATGCAAAAGAGATTGATAATGTGACAAAAAAGGTAGAATAAATCAATAAAATATCAAGATTTGATTTTTTTTTTCCTGAAAAATTTAGAAAATTGTAGTTTTAGGTGTTGTAAATGATAGATTAATACAAATTCTATCAAATCAAACCATTTCACACTTATTCAGGTTGATTATTAGAGAAAATCTTTAAAAATTGATTAAAAAAAAATTGTATCTGAGTTTTTTTTTACTTAAAAAAATTTAAATTGCTAACTTCAGTCTCCAACTGACCCATTTCTCTCATGGTCCTCTGGCCGACGCCTCCTAGGATGATCGGTGCACATGATGTAAATGATCCTTATGGCATACAGAAGGGCACATGTCCAGGCTGACACAAGGCGAACCCAAAACGGAGGCCACGTCCTATGAAGGCTTTCTAGCGTTGCACTCTCAGGACTAACACAGTGAGAAAAAAGGAGACATTGTAAATGCTTTAACAGGCTACATAATGCTGCAGAATGAACTTTCAATCAAACTTGAACATGAAGTACATGTATTATCTCAAGCCTAAGGTAATTGGTGATTATTGTATTAAGAATGCTTATAAGAACATATTTACCCGGGGTAGCATTTTCAGTGACAAAAAAATGCTTTCCCAGAGGGCCCTGCAATTAGCATTGTTACCCATTTCCACCAGGTACAACTAGGTACAAAGCAGCAATGAGCTCAGGATATATGTGTATGATGGAAATCAAACTCAGCCTCTTCCATATAAAAGGCAGAGAATAATCTGCTACACCACTGCACATTCACCACCTATTTTATAAATGAAGAGCTCGTTTCCAAAAGGGACTAGATCCACTTTTGATGAAAATTGAGTTATTGATATCACATCATTACTCAGGTAGATACCTGTCCTTGAGCAAAAGTTTTAACCTCAATTGTGAAAGTAACCGTGAGAAAAAGCACTTTCTAATATCACTTTTCCATAGGCGCCTGTACAAAATCCAGTAAACAAATGCCTTTTTCTCTGAAGTAACAAATATGGATGTTCCTTTTGGAAATAAACTT
>JZLH01S0139059.1:5198-17710 GCA_001188425.1 Eucidaris tribuloides
CCAGATATCATTAATTTCTTATGTATTATGTTGTGTGATCTATGTAAGTTCTTGTTTTTTGACATTTTGTTTCTATTGTTTTCGTGAAATTTTTGTCGGGACACATTTTGCCATTACAAACAATAAACTTAATTCATTTCACATTAAAAGCAAAAATAATCAACATTTATATTTATTGCAGAAAACACAATTCCATTGTTTGACACAAAATCATCGTTATGACCAATTTTTTGACTGACATACATGTATAAAAAGTCGCGGCAGGACGTCTATGGTTACTTTCTGATATCGCCGAAAATATCCTCAAAAGATGCGCAAACTTTTGAAAGTAAAAGTCGGCGACGACTGCGGCAAAAAATTTGCGCTGGGCGTGGGTGCGCGAAAATTCTCGAGGGGGTCAATCGACCCCCGCAGTTAAATTATATGTAAACCTAAGTAGGCTGGGGGATTTTGGAGAATCAGTATGCTTTGGGGGGGGGCCTCGCTAGGCTCCCCCCCACCTGAGATCCGCTCGACGACCGCGCGATCGCGACGAAAACTTGGCACGCTGCGCGCGGACGTAAATCTACCAAAATACATAGTATTTTTTTCATGAAACATTTTTTTTTGTAATTATGCAATGTCATATTGAAATGTGACAAATCATACTTTTTGCTCTAAACACACTTGAAACAAACTCCAAATTATTGGTGTATTAATCCTTATATGTTCTTTAGCAAATGTATCCTTGCAAAATATAGCAATATCACTCAATTCTTATTATTTATATTGTTTCGTGCATATTTTTATTAGTCCGTTTTTTCGAGCGTTCTCTGTTTTCATTTGTTTTTCGATGACACTTGTACGTGCGACACTTTATCGTGAACATAAACAGCATAAAATAAGTAATTTGCCATCTTACAGGCAAAAATATTCATTATTTATGAATTGGACTGAATAACACGAATTGTATTAGAATTTATACACAAAATCACTTTTGTGAGGCAATTTTGCGAGACATGCATGCGCCAAAAATTATGCGTATCATCGGAACCACCGTACCACGACTGCAAAATGGTCTTAAAAGAATCCGGGAGAACTCGGAGGCAAAAAAAAGTCATAGAACACATCGTTTCGAGAGACTTTTCGCGTTGCGAACATATTGCGCGAAACGTGAAGGGGGCGAAGAGGGGGGCTTCCCAGCCCCCCCCCTCGCCGCCATTAGGGTTAAGGAGGTAGTGAGATTTAATGGTTGTGGTAGGTGTGTGTGATGTGTGGGGTGGGTTGTTTCGTTTAAGTAGGCATAGATTTATATATGATGGGAAAGTAGTGTTGGGTTGGTTAAGTACGGCCTGGCATAGTACGCTTTTTCAGACAGAGGATATGACATGAAAATGCAAAATTGCCGTTTAGTAAAAAACTCACGTGAAAGTTCACAATAAATAATCACGAAATGTTATGAAGTCAAATAACGTGCGTTATGGATAAAGTCCCTTCTGTCGACAATTTCAGCTAAAAATAACCTAATCTCATGTGTATTTATCACTGTTGTACAGTTATAACCCATTGACCTAAATCAACGTTTAAAACTGCTTCAGACATGTATTCCCATGGTAAAAACATACTTGCATGTGTACACTTTTTCTATTCTAAATATTTCAATTGTCCTGTCAAATTTCGTTCCTGCTTATCTACGACACCTATATAGAAGCTTCCACAAATAAGTAGCATATGACCCCAAATATTTTTCAATAAATCTATATATTTCGCTCGTTATTAGAATGATATCATTAAATTCTTCATTGTAATGTGGAACAGCCAATACACACCCAATCACAAAGAGATTGTTTTTTTATGTAAAGCATGACCCGTATTTACGCGCTACTTCAAATTCACACACTCAATTTCTAATAACTCACTCCTGGAAAGATCGTCCTGCGACCGTTCATTTGCTTCCGGGTCACACCACGTCTGCTGTCTAAATAAATCAAAACGGCTACAGTGCTACATCAAAAACATATGATGAATCCAATATTCGTTAATAATACATCTGAAAAATGTGCGTTTTGTCGATTTAAACAATAACAATACAATATCAATAACCAATCAAACAGTGACGCTCGGCATAAACCTCGTTGATTCTTATGCTTCTTTGACTACTACTTCTTATGGGCAAGAAAGATAAGTTACTCAATCATTGTTAATCAAGATCTGATGAGGCAATTAAGGAACTGTCTGCTTTCCTGTCATCCTTCCTTAATACGTTGATGAATGTAGCCAACATTGAGTGAAAAGATGAACTAGTTCCTGAATTCAAAAGGGACCCTATAACAATACACCGTTTATTTCACTAAAGCTCTCTTTGTTTCAGTATATACTTATTTGTAATATAGCTTCTGGGTGACAAAATAGTTATTGCTTATTGTAAGAGAATAATATCCATTTCAGCGATATGTCTGATATCATCTCGTAAATTAAAAGAATGTTTTATAGATGTTTAATATAACATATATTCATTGACACAGCAAAGGCGGTTAGTTCGAGATTTGTTCTTTCAACTTTAACCTCATTTCCATCATTATCCTTTGTATAATCTGATATCATCAATTAAATAGAATTTTCTGTGCCTATAGATTAATATAAATAATTTATTGAGAAAGCCGATAGGCGGTTATTTTTCGAGATTCTTTTATTTCAATTTACCATCCTCCATATTCATTCATTATCCTCGTGTTGCATAATCCATGGCCGCCTCTTTTCGTGGCCATGCCTGCCGCCGTTTTCACATTCCAAGGTGGCTTGTACTGTCATCACGCCATGGCCAGCCTTGGTTGGGCCAGCGCTGCTCCCTGGGCCTACCGGTGGTAAGACCTCGTCGCCCTCACATGTGACGCAGCCCGAGTACGACATCAAGCAGCGCGGTGCAGCGAGTGTCGTATTGAAACGCAGACTGGCTCTGTCCGTTCCAAATTCCCATCTTGCACATCCGGTCACTCCATTTCGCCATTGCCTGAACATGAACCAGCGACACAGCTGTAAACTGCAGAAGGCCACGTCTGATTACGGCTCCATTTTCGGATTTGTAATGTTTATGCAACACATGTAGAGTACTTAGTTTGGAGCCTAGTGTCGTATTAACCCGGAAATTAAATTAGAAACAAAGATTTATTTAAAAACTCTACGTCAATCTAAACAAAGTAATGACGTTTGGCACTGAACTATAGATTCTGCCCGAAGTCTAATTGACACTGTAGAATAAGAAATACTGACGCCACACTTTGAGAACACAACCAGTTTTCGCAACTTTGTCTACAATAACAATTGCTTGAGTTTGTTCTCTTGACCGACACCTCTGGAAGTTATTAACATATATCAAAAGAGAATATCGACAAAAAAAACATTGCAGCACTTGTCGACTCTTCCCAAGCAATTAATCATTCAATCAAGTCGAACTTCTTCTTAATAACAACTGTCGACCGAAAACCAAAAACAAATCCATTTCTCGACAAAATAGTGATCCAAGAACACTAATTGTTATAGTATTTTTTTGGAATTCCTCAGTAAGAGAACCCATTATCTGCAATTGTCGAAATTTGGCCATCGTTGTCGGATAAAATATGACTCAATTCTGACTTGAAGCAGGGCTAACGTGACCCATAATCTCATCACCAATCACACATACATGAAACTATATATTTCTCCTTATCCTTGTAACTATTCGAGTAATTTCCAGAAACATTTTTAGAAAATTTAGACTAAGTTAAAAACTTTGACCCCGTCTGACCCCTTCCCTGACGCCCTACTAGGAAGGGCCACATTGACAATTGAATTCTCACTACTCCACATTTCGTCCAAAATGTGACTTAAGACTTCTATATTCTTCATCTTCAATCCAGCTCCATCTCGCTACTCATTGTGCAATGTCTGCGTCAAGTCCATCGATTCCAATTTCACTCGTTGTCCCACCTTCATCCCAGACATATACGCGATGCAAACATCAGGTTGTACGATGAAGCGACGGACGGACGGAAGAGACTGACGGAAAGGACGAAAATCAATGCCGCTTCTTCTGAGCAGCAGGCATAAAAATTCCACCTTGCATTGCCACTATTAAACGAAGAAGAAGAAGATAAAAATACTAACAATAATAACAATAATAATTACATAATCAATAAAATAATACATAATATAATAATAATGAATACATAATAAATGTAATGAAATGTGTGATTTCGACTTATAAACCAGCTCAATAACCCTTCTACAACCAGAAAACTTTGTGAAGTTTTTTGTGTTGTGTTTTTTTCATCACACAGCTCGCGCAAACCAACAGGTGACAACTTGTCGCACCTATGGTACAAAAGATATCAGATCATAAGCATTGTATCACCCGTAAGAAAATACTTATCAGTCCTTCCAAATCAACTGGTGAAAATGTCCCTCACAAGGTGAACCAGGGTGAAGCCGTAAACCAGCCATCCATCTTTGCCGCTATATTAACCCTTTATACACCGATGATTATTCAGAGGGGACTAATAATAACAATTGTTCAATTTTCCATACTTTTTGTGTGTTCTAATTTGCTTTGCTTATTGCGGTATTGAAATGTGTAACTTCTCTATAGATGTACTCTACTACTAAAAAATCACCTGCCTTATTTTATATAGTGCTCCTGTAGCAAAAGTTACGGAGAATACATATAATATCGCACGATGTCCAACATTTGATTATCGATACTGTCGTCACTTATCGCAACATCGGCAGCAAACGGTTAAATAATCTAGATGCCACACACAACCATACAACATCAGTATTTCCCATCATGCCATTTGAAAACTAATATTATTCACGCAAATTGTAATAATCATAATTTTCACGTACTACTAATCTGAAGATTAGCACAATGCTTTGCTGTGCTGCCCCAACTCGCCATCGCCCCGTACGGCACAACTGCCTACCGATTATATCTCTGTTTTATTTTGAACGGTCCATAGTCTATAGGGCACCATGTAATAAAGTTGATACAATTCGTGTACTACTGGCTTTCAAAAAAAAAAACCTAAGTATCGGATTTCAACAATTGTCAAACGACCTAAACCGCGTATTTAACACACCGGCACAAAACATCACCAAAGCAAGGTTTTTTTTTTCGAGTTGGACTCTCACATGCTCTTGATTTTCCGATTATGTGGAATTACAAAGCACCAAAGCAAGTATTCTTCTAGCGTATATTTTTCGTCTCTTCAATTCTGTTCTTGGATTTTGATCCTTTCTTCTTCTCATTTATCATTTCGTCTTCTAAATTATTATGCCGCGATTCCCTTGTTCTTAATTATATTTTAATTATACTTACTTTTTTTTTATTCCTTTTAAGTTCTCATCGTTTGCATTACAGTGTTGTTTCTTTTTTTTTTTATCTACTATATTAATTTTATCATATTGGTAATAATTTTAGTGGCTTCCCTTCATTTGTTTTTTGGTGTATTTTTTTTTTTAATATTCGTCATCGTTTCGTTCGAATGTTTAGTCTATGTTTTTTTTATATTCTAATTGTTTCTATTTACTATATTGTATAATTAATATGAATTACTACTGCATATATTATTATACTTTTCTCTGTGTCATAGAAGTTGTTGGTTCAGAAGCTTTTTCTCCCACTTTAGAAAACGATTCATATTTCTGTCATGCCTGAGTCTGTTTTATTATTTATTCTTTTTTTTTTTGTTTTTGTTTCTCGTTTTATTCAATTTTTTCTTTCTATTTGTATGTTGTTTTATCCTTTTTCTTCAATTTTTCCAAATTTATAATATTTTTTCGTACTTAAGAAGCTGTTCTATTCTATATGGAATAGGAAACACGTACTCTACCAGAATAAACTCTTCGCCCTCCTGACTGTTACTTTTTAGAACTGTCCACTCACTGTATAGTAATGTTGCGTATTACTTACTTTTAAGTGTAAGATATCTCTTTGGTAATATTACGTCCTGCATCGTGATATTTTTTTTTTTTCATATTGTCTTAGTAATCTTTTTACTTACTTGACCATTTTTGATATTTGTCATTATTAGCTCGATGATCGTGTATGTTGATATCTTGCTCATGATTTTATCATTCTTGTCTGTCATTTTTTATCGTTTAATTTGTATGTCTCTGTTTAGTATAGCAGATTAGTTAGTGATAGTTGTGAAATAGCAATCTGCAGACGAAACATCCTCTCGTTTAGATATATTAGACACTTCCACCTTATTCACCTTAACACATTGACATGTCACCATCTCACGACGAACATCACAACACACGCACACATCACATTCTATTCACACACATCTACTATTCAACGCAGATACGTCACCTAATAACTTATCAGTGTTTATCAAGACCAGGCCATTTTCCGAACTTTAAATCCCAAGACTCACTGACAGACCATCCTCCTATACTAGTATCAATACCAAGAAAAATAGGTCGAGATTCTAATATGACCCGTAGAAGTCCGGATCCAAGACTTCAGTCTTATTTTCCGTGAACCAAGACAAACCAAGACCAGCGTTTTCAAATGCATTCTTAATTATGTGGCATAGTTTTGAGGGATAATCACTGTTATTGCAGCATTAATTACCTTCTACTGCGTCCTTATCATATCACTTGTCAAATCAGGATTAAACAAGGATTTTGTTTTAAATTTAATTTCAAATTATTTATCGAATTAATATTAAAATTATTTTCATCGTTTCATTTGTACACTTTAAACGCCTCACCAAAGTTTAAAGGCAGGCATCTCTTTGCCAATACCTAAAAATTAAACCGACTGCTGTAATATAATGCATTAGAAGACAACATGCCACCGTGGGAACTGTAACAAAATACCAGGGAGCTAGAAACTCCAGTATTTAGTGATAACATTATACCCATCACTAAATCGTAGACCTCTGATTCTTGATCTTCTTTCTTCCGACGAGAGAAAAATTCCTCACCATACGAACTGCTCAACTAAACTGTATAACGTTTTTATTTTACATTTTTCAACATTCTAAGTAATTATGCGACCCCCAGATTCCATCAGACAATGACTTCATGTAAATAGCCCTAAGGCATGGTTATTTCTTTTTCCTCGGTCTGCGGGGAATTTTTGCAAATGAGATCACTGCCTTTAAACACAAAAATACGTCTTGACCTATACAGTTCTTAGATAGCTCCGATAGGCCACAGTAATTACTTAGAATTTGAAAAATGTAAAAGAAAAACTATACACGTTTAGTGTACGTTCTATGGTAGGAATTTTTCTCTCGTGAGAAAAAATCAAATCAGAGTCTAACGGTTACTATTATACATGTACCACTAAAACTGAGTTTCTAGCTCCTATATTTTGTTACAGGTTCCCAGATGGCATTTTCTTCTAAATGCCATTATATTTACACAGTGTTAATTTTTAGGTATGCAAAAGAGATGCCCTGCCTTTAAACTTTGGGAGGCGTTTAAGTGACAAATGAAACGATGAAAATATAATTTTTAATATTCTTCAGTGTTAATTTGATTAAATTTAAAACAAAATCTTGTTATCCTGATTGCAGTGTGTAAGCAGTAGGTAGTTAATGCTGAGTAACAAAGTTGCATTATCCTCAAAACATGCACAAATTAGTGCCAATTGAAACGCTGGTCTTGGTCTTGGTCTTGGTCTCGGAAAGTGCTGGTCTTGGTCTCGGACTTCTGGTCTTGATCTCGGACCTTTTTTCTTGGTCTTGATCTTGGTCTCGGGGTGTCTGGTCTTGGTCTTGGTCTTGGTCTCGGATGGCCTGGTCTTGACTACAACACTGATAATTATGTGTGCGTATCTGCGTGTGTGTGTGTGTGTGTGTGTGTGTGCGTGTGTCTTTGTGTGTGTCTCTGTGTGTGTGTCTGTGTTGGTGTAGGTGTAGGTGTTGTTATCTACGAAGAGGGTGTTTCTGTTACTCGCCAGTTGCTTTTCCACTTCACTCTTCTCTATAGCTAAGACATCAATTACAGATAATGCCACCAGATGATAATCATGAAGCTGATTCGACCTCAGTCTCGCTAATTCATATGTCATGGTCAGTGGTAATGTACATGACCATATGAAAAAATGTGGCGTAATAAGTCCAACGATTCTTCATTAAAGATCCACAGTCACGCAATACTTCCCATGTTGTGAAGTTTAAAAATACACAGTCGAGGGCGGGTTTATTAATTGTAAGAGTCTGTTTTATTCTTGAATAAAACAAGCTCTTAAAATAAAGAAAATATTCATAAAATATGGATTGACGCAAGGATAAACAGCTCAAGGTGAAAAAATTGATAAACGACGGAAGTAATATACAACATGGCTCAGGCATGCAGAATATTCGTTATCGTGGCCGGAAAGCTTTGCACCCATTCTTGCAAAAGAGGACGCTATCTTATAATGCGTCGTTTCTTTCCTTCATACAGTTGTAATAGAATGTTTAAAAACTAGCTCTTAAGGTGGAAATTTGCCCCGGGGGCCACTCGTTTATAAATGTTGTAACTATGTGTGTACATGAAAACGTGGAATTAGGTAGTTTTTTAAAAACGCGGATCCGCGCTATAATTTGGGGGTATGGGGGGGATCAATCCACGCTTTGGGGGTATACCTGGAAAAAATCCTTGCTTTGGGTGCTTTTATTCAAATCCGCGTGTGGGTACCACCTGAAAAAAAAAAATCCTTGCTTTGGGTGATTTTTCTCGTGTAAAATACGCGTTTAGTGTCGCTTTGACAACTTGTTGAAATCCAAGCTTAGGTTTTTTTTTTTGAAAGCCAATGTACACGCATGGTTACAACATTTATACATGGTGCCCCCTATCAACTATGGACCTTCAATAAACCAGGTTAATAATCGTCACCAATCGTCCACTACGAGTCGATGCAGAGTTGAGGGCAACAGCAAAAACACATTGTGTAATTTAGATAAATAGATACGTGAAAATAATCTGAAATATAAATTTGTGTACAATTTTGCGTGAAATAATTTAGTTTTCAAATAGGCAATCATGGGAAAGTACTGCGTGTTGTAATGGTTGTGTGTGGCATATAATTATTTAACCCTTTGCGCTCGAATGTTGCATCAGTACACAATCGTAAATCAAATTGAACAATCGTAATGATTATACATGTATTTCTCCTTAACTTTTGTACAGGAGACACTAAAAAATAGGCAGTGTACGTATAAGTAACATCTATAGAGAAATTACACATTTCAATACCGCAATAAGCAAAGCAAAATTAGCACACACAAAAAGTATGAAATGAACAATTGTTATTATTATCCCCTCTGAATAAATTCATCGTATAAAGGGTTAATATACGGAAGACTGGATGGCTGCGTTTACGGCCTTACACATGGGTCACTTTGAGGGACATTTTCACCAGCTTATTGTTGGAAGGCTGATCAAGTATTGTCATTACGGGCTGATACAAATCTTATGATCTGAATCTTTTGTACATAGTCACCAAGTTTGTCACCTTTGGTTTGCGCAGCTTTTGGATGAAAAAAACAACAACAACAACAAAACTTCCACACAGATTTTCTGTTGTTAATAGGTTATGAGCATTTTATAAGATTACGAAATCACACACTTTCATTACCTTTATTATTATTATTATTATTATTATTATTATTATTATTATTATTATTATTATTATTATTATTATTATTAGTATTATTAGTCTTCTTCTTCTTCTTAATATGGCAAATGCAAGTGAATTTTTATGCCTCTGCTCAGAAGGGAGGCATTATGTTTCCGTCCTTCCGTCCGTCCTTCCGTCCGTCCGTCCGTCCATCCATCCGTACAACCTGATTTTGTCATCGCGATATCTGGATAAGGTGTGGGTGAATTCTGATCATACTTGACCCAGACATGCACCATGAGGTCAAGATGAACTGATTGAAGACTGCAGAATAAGAAGTACTTAAGTCACATTTTGACGAAATTGAGTTAGTGAAAATTTTGGTCAATGTGACCCTTCCCTAGTAGGGGTCAAGGAAGGGGTCAACCGGGGTCAAATTTTTAACTTAGTCTAATTTCTTTAAAATGTTTCTCAAATTACTCGACTAGTTACAAGGATAGAGAAAATATATAATTTATCATGTATTTTGTGCATTGTTGATGAGATATATGGGGTCACTTCCTGTCAAAGGTCAAATGAGGTCAAATTACCAACAACGTCCAAATTCGACAAATTGCATATCAAATGGTTCGTCTTACTGAGGACATTCCAAAAATATATACAATTAAGTGTTCTTGACACTCATTTATTCGAGAAATGCATTTGTTTTCCTCAGACCCTTGTTTTAAGAAGAAGTCCACAATATTGATGATTAATTATTGGAAATCGACAAGTGTGACAATGTTTGTTTTTGTCCTATATTCATCTTTTATTATGTTAAGTAACTTCACCAAGTTCGGATGAACAACTCAAACAATTGTTATTTGTAGACAAATTCGAAAACTTTGTTTCTCAAAAGTGTGCGTTCAGTACTTCTTATTCTACAGTCTTCAATTAGACTTCGGGCAGAATCGTTATAGGTTCAGTGGCCAAACGTCAATTAACTTTGTTTAGATTGACTAGTTTTTAAATAAATCTATTGTTTCTAATTTAATTTTCCGGTAGATACGACACAGGCTCCAAACAGTACTCCTACACCTTGTGCTAACCTTACAAATCCCGAAAATGGAGCCGTAATCACGACGGGCACTTCTTTGCAGGTCTACAAGGCTGTGTCGCTGGCTTCCAGTTCAGCAATGGCGAAATGGAAGTGACCCGGATGTGCCAAGATGGGACCTGGAACGGAACAGAGCCAGTCTGCGTTCAAATACCGACCACTCCTGCACCGCCTGCTATGATGTCGTCCTCGGCTGTGCCCATGGAGGGCGACGCGTCTACCACCGGTAGTGCCCAAGGGAGCAGCGCTGCCCCAACCACGGCTGGCCAGGCGGGTATGGACAGTACCAAAGCCCCTGGAATGGAAAGTACGGCGGCCGCCATGGCCACGAAAGGCGGCCATGATATGGATCACGAGGATAATGATGGAAATGGAGGTAAATTGAAAGAAAAAGAAATCTCAGAAACATAACCGCCTTCACTTTCTCAATAATATATTTATATTAAACATCTATAGGCCTACAGAACATTCACTTTAATTTGCGGATGATATCAGACATATCACAAAGATAATGATGGAAATGGAGGTAAATTGAAAGAAACAGAAATCTCAAGAACTATAAACCGCCTTTGCTTTCTCAATAATATATTTATATTAAACATCTATACAGAACATTCACTTTAATTTACGGATGATATCAGACATATCGCTGAAATGGAACTTATTTCTTTACAAAAGAATATACACTATTTTGTCACCCCCAGAAAGTATACTTACAAAATAAGTATATAAACTGAAACAAAGAACTGCTTTAGTGAAATAAACTTGTATTGCATTTATAGGGCCCACTTTATGCATTCAGAAACTAGCCTCATCTTTCACTCAATTTGTACAATCTCATCTCACTATCTAAGGAGAATGACAGGAAAAGCAAGTTCTAATGCCAATCACAGATTATTGACATACATGCATTGGTAAACTTACTTCTGCTTGCCCTAAGAAGTAGTAGGTCAAAGAGCAATAAGAATCAACGATGTATTATGCCGAGCTCCACTGTTTGATTGGGGATATTGGATATTGTATTGTTATTGTTAAGCACGACAAAACGCACCATTTTTCAGTGTATTTAACGAAATGGACTTCATACATATGTATTTGTGTAGCACTGTAGCCGTTTTGATTTATTTAGCACAGCATGACGTTGACCTGGGAAGGTCAAATGAACGCGCGCAGACGATTCTTCCAGAGTGGTTATTGAAATTGAGTGTGAATTGAATAGCGGTCAAATACGGGTCATTTTACCATAAAAAAAAACAATCTCTTTGTGCATTGGGTCGTGTTTGGCTGCCTTCACATTACAATGGAAGAATCTTAATGATATCATTCTACATAAAACGAGGAAGATGATAGATTATGTGAAAAATATTTGCGGGTCATATGCTACATGTATTGTGAAGCCTTCTTATAGTGTCTAGACTAGAGGAACCGAATTGAACAGACAATTGAAATATTAGACTAGAAAATGTGTACACATGCAACGTATGTTTTACCATGGGAATCACATTGTTCGGAAGCAGTTTAAACGTGATTTAGGTCAATGGGGTTATAAACATCGTACAAACAGTGAAAATACACATGGATTAGTTATTTTTAGCTGTGTCGCAGAAAGCGGCTCTATCCCATAAACGCACGTTATTGCTCTTGTATACATTTACGTGATTATTTTGAACCTTCTCCACGTTATTTCTTACTAAACGGCAATTTGCATTGTTCATGCATATCTCTGTCTGAAAAGCTAACTATGCCAGGCCGCTACTTAACCACCCCAACACTACTTTCCCCACCATCATAATCAATCCAACACCTCTAGCTACTACAACGGCACACCACCACCCCCCC
>JZLH01S0139090.1:0-31116 GCA_001188425.1 Eucidaris tribuloides
CCTTGTCTCTCCTCCCTATTTTATTTCCCTTTCCGGACAGCCACCGATGAATGCGCACTAGGGATAGACGACTGTGCCGTATACGCGACATGTACGGACCTGGGTGCCAATGGCTATGAATGCAAGTGTTTTGATGGGTACGTCGACTCCGGGGGTTACCCGACTGGAACACATTGCGTGCCTGGTATGTGAAAAGTGTCATTGCTTCTCCATCATCTTATTAACCAGTTAACTCTTAATTTCCTCCATACAAAGGCCACAGTGCCAGTGTGCTAATAGGCCCTATTTTTTTTTACCAGTGCCAAGGTTAACTAGCCTGGTGACTGTACAATATGCAAATTTGCGCGTAAATATGACATCGGAAAGTGACCAAAAGCATGATAACATGACCCCGGCAATTAAAGGGATGCGCCGCTCGTAATCCATGTACGTTCAATGCCATTCGCTTGCCCCTATTACAAGGCCGTGCGTAACAACAATCGTTGAGCTGCGAACAGAACTGCCGTTGAATGTCAGGCCGATGCGGGCCGTTGTCAGTTGGGTTCAGTTCGTCTTTCTTCGGTTGAATGCGTGCTGCATGGGGAAATGTACACAATTCGTGCGCGCTCGTTTTCCGAAAGTATACGGGCATTTCCGAATATTACCACTTCCAAAACATCACGGTATGCGACTTTTCAGTCCCTTAAAAGAGTTAAGACATTTTGACACATGTTGTCGTAGCGGAACCATGCCATAATGCTGCGTTCGTAATTTTCAAGGAACTAATAAGTAAATCAAGTCGTTAGGTGACTTTAATACCCTAATTTCTTGTTCCAGTGAATCATATCAATTTCTAAGCGATCTTTTACTTTCTTCATGGTCTACAGTTTTGCAACACAATGGTAAACTGGAACTAAAACCATTGTTTTTGACACTTTTTTCCATTGTAACAAATCTACAAGCTCTTGAAACGAGATTTATGATAATCAAAGGTATCTCTTTAAGGTTAGATCAAAATATGTGACCAAAGTCAATGTTATGACACGGGGAATTGAGTCTAAAGACTTCCTTTTTGGTAAAAAAAAAATCTCGTGGAAGAGCCCCCTTTTTCCCAATTTTTCTGACTTTGCTGCTTCATAAAATGAGAGTGCGCCGTCTATAAATATATTGAAAATAGGTATGTGTAGCGGGAAATCTGAGGATTCTAAAAATGTGAAAATCAAATTTTATTGGCTAGGAGAAGGCCCACGGAATTGGCAAAAAAAAAATCACAAATTATTTTCTGTCAATATTCTGACCTTCCCAGCTGCACGCAGTCTTTATTATCATGCGTTTGAGTGTGGATGTGAACAATGACAGCAGTACGTTGCTTCCTCCTACACAGCACGGTGTGAGAGCAGTGATGCATGACCTGTGCGGAACCTCGTATATTTCTCTGCGCAAAAGAGGAGCGTTTTCTGTTGTTAAGAAATTGATATGTGCAGGTCATTGGAAAAGTCTGACGTTCACGTCCTCATTCAAAGATTCAATACATTGAAAATACATCTGGCCGAATAAAGAGGCGTGATTTTCGGCAACCCTCAGAAATCCGGTCAATAACAATGTATGAATGACCTGAAAATAGTCCTCTTCCACACTGTGCGTTGTCGTCCTGTACTGTATTGGTTTCTAGGCTGCGTGATTTCATTTTTCCTTTGATTTCATCATTTTGATTTTATATAACTTGATATATTCTCAGTGGATTATAATACATATTTCTTTAACATCGATACAATGCGATGACATTGCAAACTTTAATTAACCTATATTAACTGGGGGGGGGGGTCAATTTGACCGCCCGTCGACAATTCGCTGACCACGGTGCGCGCCGCGCAGAAATTTTTTCACCGCGCGCGTCCGCCGACTTTTTAACTTTAAGTCTGCGCATCTTTTGTAGAGCCGGTTTCGCTGAAAATCGAGACATACCGTCAAGAGCTGCGCACTTTTTATATCATGCATGTCAACCCCAAATGCTCAAAACGTGATTCGTGTACAAATCAATGGAAATTGTGTTGCAGCCAAAATCATAAATGTGTGAATATTTTGCTTTTACTGTGAAATGAAGTTAATTTTATGCTGTTTACTGATTGGCAAACAGTGTCCCCAACAAATTTCAATCGGAAAAACAATAGAAAACAAAAGGTCGAAAAACAAGAAATACAATAAGAAATTCACAAAACAATCAAAATACATAAGAAATAATTCCAATTCGGCAAATGTTTTTTGTATATGATGTTAGAAATGTCAAAATGAATATCTACACAAAAGTTACCATCACTAGCTGTTTTAGTGGTGGTTAGAGTTCCGAAACCAAATTTCATATACACTTATTTTGGATAATTTTTAATTACTTGAAAAAATAAAAAAATTATTTTTTTGAAATTTACTATACAGTCATGTAGTTACATCCGCTCTATGCGCACGGCAATTTCGCGCGATCGCGCGATCGTCGGCCGAATCTGAGGGGGGGGGTCAAATTGACGCCCCCCCCCTCAGTAAAACCTCGGTCTGCAATACCAGTTAAACCCTAGGTTTAACATTTCATTCAACCGGTGTCATTTTCGTGTGGCTAAGGTGTGCTAGGTGCCCTTCTTAGAATTTGAAATCATAATCACATAATTAAGAAATTTGATAGGTACCACAATCAACTACACGAAACAGAAGACAGTGTCGACGGAATGGACAATTTCTGAATTAAAACTTTTAGAAAAGGTTTTACTTCATACATGTATGATATACCTTTGCATTCGTTAGAATCTACCCAGACGTCAACAAATTGTATGTCGTTACCGATCAGGCTTAAAATTCGATTAATACATTGTTTGCTCAACCAAATCTCAGCTATATATTAAATACCTTGGATAGTATGTTATGAAATAGAACAGCAAAATATAATTAGGATTATTCATCATAAAATTGCTCAAAATTATATGCAGTTCAAAGTACGGTACAATAAATACCATAGCTTGAGAATAAAACTACATGTATAACTGATTTTTTATTTTGAAATACACAACACTTTACTACTGGAATTTACGTCAATTTTTTTCTATATTCTGAACAGATACAACAACTTCAGAGACACCCATGTGGTCGGAAATTACTAACACAGCCCAGACACCGTATGAAAATGGTGAGTGTAATGGTGGCGTCTTTAAAAGTTGATTTTTTTTATTTTTATTTTTTTTTTGGGGGGGGGGTTCAAATTGCAATCAGTATGATACAGTGTAAAGTTAATTGACGAGGTGTATGAATTGCGATAGAAATAAGACCTTCATGTAGATATTTACATAGGATGTTTGCATAAGGTGACAGTGAATAGGATTGGATGTCAAGACACTACTTATAGGACATAATAAAGTCATAGTGAGTAAACGCGAACATGAAATGAATATGGTGTTACATTAAAAAAAAGGGGCAGGTTTGAAATTTCAGTACGGTTTTAGAAGGCTCAAATCCAGGAAAGAAATTATGATTTCTGTTTTATTATAACATTGTATAAGATTACAGTATTTTAAAGTTAGGTTTAAGCTTTGGACTCGGTCTGACTTGCTGTTGATCTGTAATGTACTTGTATACGTGTATAGAATATTATGTAATGACAGAATTGGTGTGTGTCTGCTTTTGTAAAGTTACAAATGAAGAGGTTGGTTGCAAAAAGGCTAAACCCATTTCCACCTAGATGGAGTTTTAACGTCATCGTATATTTGTCACCTATACCAAGTGATAGAACAAAATTCAAAGCGAATTCTACAAGCAAGCACAAAATATATTGGGTTTTAAATTTATTGTTTCATAGGCATGTGTACAAACTCCGGCAAAAAAATGCATTTTGCTCCAAACATACTAACTTAATTTTGCAATCAAACTATTCAAATAGTGTATTACAATAGTCAAACGGTAAGCACCATATACATGTAGACCAATTCGGTCTCAGAACACTAAAGTTTATGTCAGCCATACCGGGGGGGGGGGGCTTCCAAGACAAGAAGAAAAGGCAATACAAAGGGTTATGTAATGAGTCAGGTGCATCGAAATGTCAGTGTTTTTGTTAGGCATGCTTGAAGCCCCCAGTTGGAAATTAGCATAAAAACAACACCAAACCAAAAAGGTCTATAGGCGTCAATCCTGCAGCCGTCATGAATATTCATACGTCACGCACGTACGTCACAAAGATCACAAAATTACCGCTGCGTGTGACCGAATCACAGCTAGCTCTGTGGTTAGAGAGAAAGTCTTCATAATCTGAAGATCCTTGGTTCGAATCTTGCTGGAGGCAACATTTTCTGAACTATTTTTATCGTCTTTTTAAATTAGATTGGAAATGAGGTTTATTCCGTCAAACGAAACTTAGAAAATAAAGTCTGCTATAGCTGAACTGCAGACGTCATATAATGATTACGCATGACGGCTGCAGGATTGATGTCTATAATAGTGCTTACCTAGTCAAACATTATTGTGAACTCCGTCAAAGAGATAAGAAATGAATGATCGTTGAGGGGGTAATTTGTCATCAGTGAGCCACGCGTAATTTGGCCCGTGTGTTTATCTGTTTAGCTTCTCATGAACAAAGTATACGAAAATTTAAATGTAGTAGCAGGAAAGGAACTGTAGTAGAGTAGCACTAGTAACAAAATGAGAAAGTGCCACACTCCCAGATGAACAGAGCAAATTTTCACTCTTCACACTCTTTCTAAAGATTTATTTTTTTAAATTGACTGTCTTATTCTTGGGAAAATAATTGGGATTAACAAAATAAGACTATCGATAATATTTTATCAAAAATGATATGAGACATATACTTAGCTGTCAGTTGCTTTATAATTATGTGCGCTATGTAATTGAGCTGCAGCAGTAGCAGCCTAGACATGTGAATGATAATTTCAAAAGTTATCAAGAATTGATGAACATATTTGTGTTATTTTTATTTTACTTGTAGATGATTGGAAGATTATCGTCATCGTCACTAGTGTGTGTCTGGGAATCATCGTCATATCTGCAATATTGATGCTGATCTTTGTTCCGAAATATACTCACCAGTCGCGAAAACGACACCTTTCCTTTATTGATATTATTCAAGGGTCCCATACATCGGCAGAAAGTGTTCTAAAAGATGAGGTATGTATTACTTGATCGGGCCGATTAGTAGAGAGATTGTTTTTTTTTTCTCAAGATAAGATACTACATACTACTACTACTACTTCTTCTTCTTCTTCTTCTTCTTCTTCTTCTTCTTCTTCTTCTTTTTCTTCTTCTTCTATTTGTCTGCTGCTGCTGATTCTGCTCCTATTTTTACTCTCTTTTCTGTTACTAATCTCATAGAACTATACTATTATCACTATTTTCATATTATGTCATCGTATGTAACGGTCTCCTTGCATTACCGTAGTTATGTTACTGATTTCGCCTTGAAATCAGAATACCTTTCATCCATTGTAACAATTAATTTCCGAAAGGAAAATAAATTATCGTCAATTTGTATAGCAAGTTGTTCTTCTTGCAAGCACGCATTGTTACTGATTCAATTTCCTCCAATTTACTTACAAATAATTTTTTCATATCGCTTTTTGCGAATACAAACGGTATACATTTACCACTCAACAAGCATGAACTTATTGTATGCTTGGATGAAAATAATAAAGAGAAATGTGTCGGTTTATAAAGTAGGATGAATATACAATGAGGAATGTGAATTAATAATCAAAACTATTTTAACGACAAAAAAAATAGAAAACGACAACATTTTAGATGAAAAATCTATAACAATACCATAGTGGAGTGTATATGTTTTTTTTTTAAATCTTCTACCAGCATTTACCCTGGCATGACCCGCCTCAAAGCACGTACGTCTACCAGACTTCGATCACTAATGAACTGACAGCATCGGAGATCAACGCAATTACCCAGACGCCCGGACATCAGAGACAGAAAGAGGATGATGCGGCGAGGAAGGTGGAGAAGGAGGAGGAGGACACTCGAGGGAGAACCAGCTCAGTATCCAGAGTGAATGACTTACTCACGGATCTCCTCAATTTCGTACGTGGTCCACAAATGCGCGGAAGTGTAATTGAAAACGAAGTAAGTTTCAAGTTTAGAACGTTGGAATATATTATTCGTGATATTTCTTTTTTTTATACCTCCTCACTGAAGGTGACGGAGGCATCATGTTTTGGGGTTGTCGTCCATCCGTCCGTCCGTCTGTACATGCGCGCGTGCGTGCGTGCGTGCGTTCGTTAGTCTGTCCGTCCGTCAGTTACCGGTTCTCTTGAATTCGGTATTATTCGTGAAAATGCGTGATTTTGTTTATTATCCAGTAACTGTCCTTACAAAGCTTTAATAGTGTGATGCATCATTACATCAGTGTGTATTGTTACTGTTGGAATCTCTGACATCACCCAGGCTAATATTTTCATTCCATTATGTTTTCTTATAGCGTGCACCAGCGACACTCCACTCGGATGGACAAGACCATGATGACGCGGACAACACTTAGAGAATCAACACGCACTAATTGTTTTTTGCGTCGACATTTTGTTTAACTTATACAAGTAGTATTACTTTATATACAAAAAGCTTCTTATGTTCCACTTTCATCTTGTTCATCAACATCAGTAGATGTAAGAACAGTACCGTCTAAATGATTCGTGTTTAAACCCTTAGCACGTAAGACGGGAAGCATATTTTAGGTGGTTCCGCTTTGCTTGAGCAAAGACCATGATTTGTATACAGGGAATGTTTGACAATGTAGTCCAAGTTTGTACTGTCGCCACGTTGGGTACGTGCACAAAGTTTGAATCTTGTAATTAAGACGGTCTGGGTTCGTATCAGACTAGCATCTTATGCTAAAAACTGGAAGGCTTACTCAGCCATTCCACATAAATGTCACGCAATTCACGCATGTTTCATGTCACACAAGTCACAAACCAGGGTATAGCTCTAAACCGAAAGAATATTGAAGCCGACTGCTTTACCCCATCATGTAAACCAATCATATATACCCTGACTTGTGACTCGTAACACACAGCATGCGTTACTCGCGTGACACAAGTATGGAATGGCTGATCTAATCTACAAATAGCATGAGTTGCCTAAGTGAGTACCCAAAAAACTCACAAGAAAAAAAAACACACTGAGATGTGAGTGGTAGCTGACTTAATTAATGTAACTAGTAGATGACTGTCCCTGCTTAATGCTGCAAGAAATACCAATCTGAGACTGAGAGGGACAGTATAGTTTGCGATGTGTGACTACTACCTATTGATATACCGTGGTGGAATATCCGTGTTGTTATCCCACTTTGTTAGAATACCTCTAGCATTTTTGGTTACACGTTGTGCCGTATGTGCGTTGTGCCATTAGGTTTTCATTATTACATGATATACAGATTACTTGGGTGAAGTGTACTGGTCTCACTATTTAAGGAATGATCCAAACTTTTAAATACCCCTGCTGGAAAGATCACACAAACACACAGTGTGAACACACAGTGACTATGTGAAAACTACCGAATTTAAGATCTTACTATGTTAAATTCGGGCATTTTCACATAGTCACTGTCTTTTCCAGCAGGGACAGCAATCTCTTTTGTCGAAATTGCTGTGAAAATAAGAATTCGTTTCCTTTTTTTGGTTTTATCAAAATGCTTGCATGTAATACCCAAGCAGAATTATTGTAATATAAGTATTTCTTTGGAGATAAGGTAGAAGAGCTCACTCGACGTTTCGACTTATTTGCTCAAGTCGTTATCTCAGTAGAGTGAATAAGCGGCATGCTCCATTTTACAACCGACCCAAGAATTTCAAGGTCACCGATTTCAATGTGTAAACACTTCGATAGATAGGAGGATGATTCAAATGTTTTATCAAGCAATTATCTTTCGAGCCATTGTAGTGTCGGATAACACTGCTTCCACTGCATATTAACCACAAAACTGTGTTTTTTAGGCAATTTATGTAGATTGAACACAACTGCTGTGTATAATTTACATTTAAAAAGTTGTGTGTACTGTTACACAACCATTGTTTAAGTAAATACAGTATGCTCTTCTCTTCTATTACATGGTAACACATCTGAGTCCTTTGTGAAAATGAGATTTTATTCAGTGAATTTTGCTTTTATTGAGTTTAATTTCACTCCAGAAAAGGTAAAATATATTCGATATGTTATTTTAACCCTGATTTGTCTCCTGTAAAACAGGCATTCTTCGACATTCTTTTTTTATATATATACGTCGGTGGCTGAATAATGTTGCCAGTCACGAACACATCTTATATGTATCCTATGTATAAGTTGGTAGTATCATTATATATATACATGACACTCTGTAAAAAGGGTCTATCGTGGTAACACATGTGAGTCCTTTGTGAAAATAAGTGTGTTTTTTCCAGTGAATTTTGCTTTTATTGAATTGATTTCAGGCCAGAAAGAGTGAAATATAGTCGATATGTTATTTTAACCCTGATTTGTCTCCTTTAATACTATTCTGTTCACCTTGTTATTTGTACATTTGTATGTCATTTCACGCGTAGGTTTATGCGAAATATGTTATTGTTCATTATATATATTAAACAATCAATATTATTCCACGCCATCGGCTTTAGTTTTATTTTTCTAACATAGAGCCTCTAAACTATTTAAGAAAAAGAAAACATTTACTTGTCACTTGTGACGCAGTTTCTTTAAGTATAAATGATATGATATTAAACGCGTATTGTATGTTTGAATTGCTGTGTATTATTCGATCGTTTAATGGTAGTACGTCGAGATACAATGTCTGCATAGTGGAGCAATGTTTGATGGACATATCAAACTATTAAATTTGATTCTAATACGAGCTCTGTATCCATATTACATGCCTATTTTCCTTCTAAAACAGGCATCCTCGGACATTGTTATTATTCTTTGTAATATACGTCGATGGCTGAATAATGTTGCTAATCACGAACACATCTTATATGTATCGCAGTGTAGTTTTACTAAAACTAGACAGTTGATCTAACTGCAAAGATGGTGAATTATGTGTAGTTTGATAATACATGTATCATTATACACGGGACTCTGTAAAAAGAGTCTATCGCGTTCACATTCCTTTCCAATTATTTATTCATTGACTTAATTATATATTTCAGGTTTGTCATTTGTTGGATTAATTTGCACACAAATGTGCATACGGTTTGTAACGAGAAATGCTCTATAATGTTTTAAATATATGTAGATATCATGTAGGTGATATATTGGATTTACATATATTACTATGGAACTGCCAAGAACTTAAAGAGAATACAGAGTACTGGTTGATGATAAAAATCTTTCATCAAAATTTCACATTTCATTGGTTTCCATGTCAGAGTATATTACATTTGCATTATAATGTGGGACTAATTCCCTTCATATAAAATAAAATGTTGAGGGATTAGTAGTATGAACAGGAGAAGTTTCCATTGGAAGTTCCCATTCCAATGCTAAAGTGTGTATGTCAACAATTGACATAGTCCCACATACTGATTTCTGTGTCAGTACTTTGTCAGCTGTGATGATTTGTCTAGCAGATTTGTCAAAACGAAGTGTTCTGTTGTTGTCAACTACTCTCTTCTGTACTATAGTGACATTTTTAGAATACCATCTGTTCACAGAAGGTTTGAAAGCAGCTGATATCTAAATGATATTGTTCTGCAAATACTCAACCAGTACTGTGCATTCTCTTTAAACTGTTCCAGGACTACTTCCGCCGGAGGACAACTTCCCCGGAGGAGTTTAACGATGCTTCCAGTTTAAAAAAATTCTGATTTGTCCTTCGGGAGCCGTATTGTGGGGGAGCCGTATTCCGGGGGAGTTGTCCTCCGGGAGAGTCATCCGCGGGGGAATAGTCCTCAATAGATAGTTGTCTTAATACGATCTGAAACTTTTTTTTTCAGACATTATAACCTGCAAATGTATGAGTATAAGCTTTGTATCAATGTATTCTCTATAATTACTTCGAATCAACACTTTGCGGGAATAAAATTATTGTAGTAAAATGAAGAATATCAAATATCTTGCACTGACGTTTGTTTTGTATTGCAGGCGTGTGTGAGTGCGTGGCTGATAATTCCTAAAATTTAGCTGATGTATTTTTTTTAATTCATGTCAATAGCTTAGCAACCTTAAACTCAATGTTATGACAATAATTTAACGCCGTATTTAACGTTTATATGTTAGAGTAACAAACCTAAATGAATTAATAAAACTGGTAAGGTGACATTGGATTACTTTTTTTTTTTTTTACAAATTTTTGATTGTATAAGACATTTTGGGGGAAAATAGGATGTTGATTGATAGACGTAGATTGTTCTCAATTCAATTTGTCGCTGGGGGATTGCTGGTTAACATACTCTGCAAAAGCAATATTGTCTTTCATACCCCGAAAATAGGGTTAAAGCACAAGTTTAGTTTCGGTGTAATCTATTGTTTTTTGAAAGCTTTATGCAAAAAGGTCATATCACACCAAGAACAGATTCTGAATGTCATTCGTTTATTGAATCGATTATTGGAAGATCTCGGGGGGGGGGGGGGGACCCTGAGATATTCGACTATATTTTACAGTAGAGCATCCAAAGCGTTAATAAAGTGTTAAGGTAATCTCAATAAAGGGTTAAAAATGCACTTATATGAAACCGGTGACTGTATATAATCAAAATGTTTCTGATATATCCCAGTTTACAAGGTGGAAAATGTAAAAACCATGAAATAGGCCTACAGAATAAAATCACAATACTTGTTTGATCAACAAATCCCCGCCCCCCCCCCTCCCCAAAAAGGGACAATAGGTCGTGTATTCATTTTGAAGTTCAATGAGTCAAGGGGGGATCGAATGCCCTATCTTGCCTTCTCCTCCCTATCCTGCCTTCTTCATCATCTTCTTCTTCTTCCCCTTCTCCTCCTCAATCTTGTACTTCTTTCTCACTTTCTCACTTTATTTCTCTCACTTCTCCTTACTAATGTTGTTGTTGCTCTTCTTTCTCTTATTATTTTTGTTGTTGTTCTGTTGTTTTGTGCTTCTTTCTTCTTCTTCTTCTTCTTCTTCTTCTTCTTCTTCTTTCTTTTTTCTTCTTTTTCTTTTCTTCTTCTTCTTCTTCTTCTTCTTCTTCTTCTTCTTCTTCTTCTTCTTCTTCTTCTTCTCTTCTTCTTCTTCTTCTCTTCCTCTTCTTCTTCTTCAACTTCTTCTCTCCTCGTCCTCCTCCTTCCTTTCCCAAATCCCGTTTTAGTGGAGTGGCTCAGCGTCAATTTGATGGATTACCGTTATAAGGTGGATAAAAGCACCATTTTTGATACAGAGCTTCCTTCTGGACAACTTTTGATGTTAGAAGGGAAGCCAGGATCAGGGTTAGGGGGCATGGTGGGTTGCCCCCTTGCATGGTCCAGTAATGTTGACTTTATGCACATTGTATCATGTGAGCTTAATGTTGGATATTATGCGGCAGAAAAATATTTATTTATGATGTGATAAATTTTTAGAACAGGACAGCAAGGCCCGGGGTGCAACCCTATACCCCAGTTTCCCTTCCCACCTCCATGCCCCAAGGCACCCCTCCTCAACTGTGGTCATATAGATGGGTGTCTAGCCAATGTAAGGTAATAGTCAAATATCTGATAATACGTATAGCATTTACCAGGATAGGGATGAGGTGGGTATGAAGGGGGGGGGTTCACACTGCCGTTTTGGAGGCTTTAAAACCTAATTTAAAGCTCACTTATATGATACAATGTGTATAAAATCCTCATTTATGGACCATGGAAGGGTGTCACCCCCACCATATCTTTTTGACCCTGATCCCAAACCCGGTTTGAGTGGATCCTCTTCTAAATTAAATGTTAGTCCATAAGCTAGAATCACCACCCCACTCTTACGAAATTTCGTTTTTAAAACAATGCTATTAAAGGTGTGGTTGATATTGTCCCCTCGATTGCATGTAGCTCAAGTATTGCACGTCAGCATTAAAAGTGTATTGCACTTGACTACCTTACGATAAGAAGGGTCTACCTGTACGTCATGTTCCTTTTTAGTGTTTTCAATGATAAATCAGCGGCGTTATTATACTTGTAGGCCTACATGTTATCTCGAAAAGGATTTCCCCTAAAATTATTACTTGCAAGTATAATCACCCAATGACACACACAATTATCATGACACGCCACTTGTGTGTGACCGACTTATTATTGCGTTTGAGGAAACGTAGTGCAGGTATTGTGGACAACAGTTGCAGAAAAAAAAAACGCTAAAACATTATGAACTCGTATAATGAAGCACAATAAACCTCTAATTTACGGCGGATTCAGCATATTTGAAGAGTTAGCTCCAAAAAAGGCACAAAATCAATTTCTACCAAAAATCAGTTATCAACCAATATTTTTGCCACTTACTTATCTTACTTTAGAATAAATTTTGAAGCTACCTACACAAGCACACTGTAGGAAATATCGCATGTTTTACTTTACCTTTTCAAAATGTGCGAGCAGAAACCTGTTCAAAGAAATGCTTTTTATTATACAAAGTTACTATTTAGCGCCTCTTAGAAGTAAGCTCTCCACTTATTGCTGCAATAGTTATTAATGTCACATCAGTTGATTTATTTGGTCGTTAGGCAACGGCGTCAATCCATTTGTCGGATGGGGGAGCAAAAGTAAGAGAACATAATCAACAATTTTAAAAGAAAATGTGTATGCTAAGTGCGAAGTATAAGGGGTTAAATTGAACGGTTTTGGAATGCCTTGTACTGCTTTTTAAACATTCTCTCATTGTGTTAATGAATTCCTCAAGTTATCAAAATTATTGCTCGGGGGGGGGGGGACGATATGTTTCCCAATATTTTCATTGAGGGCGACTTCCCCCCCTCCCCCCCCATCGACGCATCTCGCGATAAGTGAAGGTTAGGCGGAACGAACTCGCGAAACCGTCGTAAGCGCATGCTTGAAATGTAACTTTATGCAATTCGTCAAGTGCCCCCCCCCCCCCCCCCATTACCTTCCTGTTTGGGATGCCTAACCATTTTGTTGGAATCATTTTTCTTGTTTGATTCTTGATTTTGTGCTAAATTGAATATAAACTGGAATGAAACAAAATTAAATCACCCGGATATTAGCATACCACATTAAACCACTGGCATCGACTTGAATTAAATTTAAACAATAGGATGCAGTTAGCGGGTCAAAGTTCGATATCACCATTGCGACATCAACGTACATTTAATAAGTTAATACGGTACTGGGGTGACCATGAGTACAGTTCAGAGGATGGTGCCTCTTACACATTGACGCTAGATGTGATTTTTTTCTCTCAAACAGTAGCGCTAAGTGCCATTTATTAGTCCCTTTTGGCTGCACACGGGTAACTGGTTTTGTCTGAACAAAAAAAATCGATCACCTCTTGAAATTAACTTGTCGACTTTCGTACCTGAGGAAGAATCCCATTGTATTTGCAATTGGTGGATTTTAATTTCATACAGCGATTTTTATGCGGATAACTGAGCCGAATTGTATTGAGAGCTACTTGGACTATTTGATTGAAAACACCGCACTGGATTAAAGAATGCCGGGGACGAGTTTGTATTGCGTCTTCATAATTGTGGGACTTACCCACGCACCAGTTTCAAGTAAGTGCTCATTGTTTTCTCCTTCTATTAAATTAATCAAGTAGTCGTATATACATTAATACTAAATATGATAGTATCATTATCATCACATGGGTTGAAACAAATTGTAATCGTAAGGGAAACTGAAAGTGATAAAAAAATCGATCAACCTTTTGACACTCGTCATAGATGAACAATTCGCTAATATCCATAGTATTTAATCTACACCATTTTAATGTATATATTTCAGAATTGGGCAGTTTTTCATCTTTCTGGTGGCATCGTATCGTCCATAATCTGCTCGCAAAAACGGTGTTTGTGTAATTATTTTTTGTTCAAATCGTAGACAATCGTATGACTCCTTTCACCTCAATACGATTTGGAGCCGATTTGGCTTTTCCTCCCACTATAGAGTGCTCGAAACGGGCCATATTTTCTATTTTACTATCTGTATGACTATTCAGAACCTTAATAAACTAATTGTGATGCCTTGAAATGTTTATATCAAACGCTATTCCATTTTCTTCCGAAATTGGATTGTAGACGGATTGTTTAATATGCGGTGGCCCTTATGCATTGAATTTCACTCTGTATAAAGTGACTACAATCGTATTCCATATACCATAAAACCTTTGCCCCCCCCCCTGAAATTTTTTAAGACTGAAGAAAAAAGTAAGTCAAAAATCCTGTCAGCCGGCAAAGTACTCTAAAATACCATTTTCACTCTTCAAATTTAAAAATTTTCTCAATCGGTAGCTGTTAGCTCCCTCGCATACAATCCGTCTATAATATAAGCCAACAGGTATATTGCTTGGTATAATTATAATCTAAAACGTGTACTGTAAGCCGCTGTTATATGCATGTATGCATAGGCATATGAGAAGGGGAAGGGGGGTATGGGGTGGCACTGTGCCCCCCCCCCAAAAAAAAACCCTCAAAAATTGGGCAAGCGCGATAAAAATATTCGGACTAAAACGGCACGATGTTTAGGCAACATGAGTAGAAAATTTGGATAAGTTTGTAAAAAAAGAAACAAAATTCTCAAATAAAAAATGACTGAATACAAAACCTAATTGTTCTTTTTTTAAAAATAGCTTACTGCTATTTTATTTCTAGTGTTAGGAAGTATCTTCCTCATCCGTTTCTGCACAAATTTTCTTCAAGCTCCAGGCCGATCAGAGCCTGTGCCCGATTAGCAGCGTCTCCAACCCAAATTTTCTTCAAGCTCTTGACCCATTATCAGCTCTAGCCCATATTGTTCTCGAGTTCCTTCCCCAATAAACAGCTCTTTCTGTCAGAAATTTTCTCCACCTCCTGCTAGATTGTGATATAAATGTCTGGAGACAAAACAAGCACTTTACACAAACATATCCTGATTATAATTCGTCTAATTAGCGAAAATTACGAATCGAAACTCAATGAAATACATTTGTCGCTATATTGTGGCAGAAACAGTAAATTTTTGAAGGTGAAAATGCAAATTTTCTTAGACTGGGAAGGGAACCCCCCTCCTAGACCCCCTCCATGTTCATAGGCCTATTGGTCATTTCGCATTTTCGTCTTACTTATTTTACTTATCTTTAACGCACATTTTTTAAGACTGAAAAGCATTTTCTCACAAAGGGAGGGAGCTCCTCTCAACCACTTTATCTACACGTTCTGAATGTAGGCGGATCTCTTTTACGCCGTCCCCACATTTTCTTAGATAGGCGAATGTTCAGTAGCTTATTTGTATTAACTTACTATCATATTAATACTAGAAGTTGAAGTACATGTACATGTATGTTTCATACTTGTGCTCCGCAATTAGAATCTCTAAGTCAGGAAGCCAAAGTCTTATCCGCTATGCCAAGACGCCCCACACCCCCCCCTTTACACACTGCCCCAAAGAATCACCTTTCATCGTTAAAAGAAAAGCAAATTTTTAATCAATACACCCCTTTAGAACATAGAACCTGTCGTCTAAATTTGAAAGTCAGTATTTCATATTTGAACCTATGACGAGTTGTCTTATTTAGCCCTTGCACATGATAGAAGGTGACGATTTTATCGAGCTGTTTCCAAAAAAATGATGATGTGAACATTGCCATGTAATTATTTGTAAGCGGTAGAAGCTATAATACGCGAGATATAGGTCGTTTCGTCTCATCCCATGCAGTGTACAGCCGTCAGTTTTGCATCACACTATGATAAGTTACGACCTGCCCGCCATTTGATTCTGGGTAAGGCATATAATGATGAATGAATATAACATTCAATGTTGGACATAAATAGTAATGCAGTATTTTAACAATATTCCCACTCAATTAGGATGGATATCAGTTATGCCTAGGTCATATTGGCCTACGATGACCTAACGGAGCCCGTAAACTCATCGATCTTCCATATCGTACCATCTCTCTAGTGCTACAAGCTTTGAGTGTACGATTTTCGAACGAATTTACGGGCCCCGTACGGGCATCGTATCCGATTCTGTTAAGGCCTGAGTCACATTTGACTGCGGACACCGTACGATAACTTTAGCTACGATGTATCGTACGATTCTGGGGGCATCGCAGATGGCTACGGGCTACAACGTATGTGTTCACATTATCTACGAGCATCGTGCGATTTCTTGTACGGGCCCTTGAGTTCAAGCAGGCGCAGAGGCTGTACGGATATCGTACAGCTATCATACAGAGATCGTGCGATATCAGTGCAGTTACCCTGCCGTCTCCTCAGGTTCTTCACAGATATCTTGCAATATCGTACAGAGATCGTACGATGACCCCGTGAGGGTACAACCTCCGTACGATTTTGTTTACCCCTCCCCAAATACCCTTGGTCACATTTGTCCTACGATGACTTTACGGGGCCCGTAAACTCATCGTATCTTCCATATCGTGCGATCTCCATACGGTGACAAGCTTTGACTGTACGATTTTCGTACGATTTCATGGACTCCTTAGGGGCATCGTAGCCTCTACGATTTTGTGTGTGGAAGGTTTGACAAATTTTTAAAATCGTAAGCCCGCCAGGGGGCCAGGTCATTACACGTGTAACACCATGCGCGTGTATGGCACTTTCTAAAATGCGTGACCCTATAAACAAAGTAATTGAAAAGTCCGATCTCAGCTTACCCTAAACAAGTAAATGCTAATTATCGGCGATCTCAAAAGATACCCTTTTGAAGTAAACCTTCTGTTAAAACTATACCCTTTTTTCCTGATTTGCGTGATTTTGATACCCTTTTCAATGCTACGCGCGTACACTCGTCCGACCGTGAAAAAACAACCCTTTTACGCGCTTTTCAACACGCGCATGGTGTACACGCTGTATTGACAATGGCCCCCCCGGCGTAAGCCCGTAGCCTGTAGACTTATCGTAGATGGCATCGTACCGATCGACTCAGGACATCGCACCGAGATTTTGCGCTGATCGTACAGTGATTGTACGATATCGCTATTATACTGGGGTACTCGAACACTAAAATGACACAATGACTATACACTATTCTCTGTGAACCCCTGCCACGATATCGATACGCATTTCTCGTACGATATCGTACAATCTCTGTACGATATCTGAACGATCTGTTGAAGGGGCCAGGAGACTTACCAGCGGCTATCGCGCGATCTCTTTAACGATAGCTGCTACGATCTTCGTACAGCCTAAGCCACCGGCCCGACTCAAAAAGGCCGTACAAAAAATTGCACGATGCCTCGTACGTACGTCGTAGCCCGTCGCCATTTGCCATGCCCCCCAAATCGTACGATTAATCGTAGATCAAGTTAACATACCGTGTACGCCAGTCAACTGTTGACCCGATGCTTTTTCCGCAATATCGTACGATGAATGTACAATCAGGCACACAGCCTCGTTTGCGATGTCCTTGCGTCGATCGTACAATATCATTACGATAAGTCTACGGGACCCTACGGGCTTACGATTTTTTAAAAAAAAAAATGCTCAAATTTCACACTAAAACAAAAATTCGTAGAGGCTACGATTCCCTGGGGAGCCCGGTGAAATCGCGTCGCGAAAATCGTATCGGTCAAAGCTTGTTCCACGACGTAGGGTGAGATCGGTACGAAATGGAAGATACGATGAGTTTACGGCTTCCGTAAGGTCATCTTAGACCAAATGTGACTAGCGTAAGTCATTGAACTTTTGACAATTTTTTTTAAATTCGCTAAGCCGCGTAGCCCGTAGACTTATCGTAGATGACATCGTACGATCGACGCAGGATATTGCACCGAGGCTGGGCGCTGATCGTAGTCATCGTACGATATCGGCTATTACGTAGTGCGTACAATCTCTGTACAGCCCCTGCACGATATCGTACAATCTCTGTACGATATCGAACGATATCTGTGAAGAGGCCGAGGAGACTGCAGGGCTATCACGCGATCTCTAGACGATAGCTGTACGATCTCCGTACAGCCTCTGCACCTGCCCGAACTCATGGGCCCATGCAAAATCGCACGATGGTCGTAGATAATGTGAACACATACGTTGTAGCCCGTAGCCATCGGCGATACCCCCAAAATCGTACGATAAATCGTGAAAGTTATCGTACGGTGTCCGCAGTCAAATGTGACTGAGACCTAAACAAAAAATCGTAGAGGTTACGATTCCCGTGGGGAGCCCGTGAAATCATGCGAAATCGTACAGTCAAAGCGAGAGATCGTACGAAATGGAAGATACGATGAGTTTACGGCTCCGTAAGTTCATCGTAGACCACATGTAACCTAGGCATAAGAACAGTTTTTTTTTCTGCGATGATACTTTTCCACGGATAGGTTAACTTGAGTGAAGGTATTTTCATATATGTTTTTTTCTGAGTATACTTTCTTTTCGGATGTTGAAATGAATAATTCGTGTGCTACGTGTCTGATACCCTGCCCATAAGTCTTGAACCAAATATAGGCACCAATATTAATCTTACTATAGCAGTAAAATCTCATCACAGGTTTTTGGTTTTTATTTCAAGCCACAATACAACTGTTAACCAGATGATTTAGAAGTTTCACAAACCATTATTTATCAACCCCTGATCACATTTGATTTACTTTATTAATTGAAATGAAATACAAAAATGATAACGTTCAAACAAATATTTGTTAATGCAACAGAACATACAATACTCACAATTAATCATTCATATCAAACTACAAAGAAATGTGATCCAAACCCACCACCCTTTTTTCCCCAAACGGCTTGCGTGCGTGCTGTTCAAATTCACCTTAAAAAGTAAATACAAAGTAAGTTTGGCTGGGTGTAACCATCCCAGAAATTAACACATTATACCTCAATGATTCACGATGTAAATGCTGTTTTCCACAACTCACCAATTTTATGTTGTCGTTTTTACTCGTTCTCGGTTATAGTAACTGCTGGACAGCTGCATCAGCAGGGAGGAATGGCACTGGATTCAACAGCCGAAGAAGAAACAACACCAGAGGAAACCACGATTCATGAAGAAACGACACAGCAATACAAAACCACACCTGGTAAGTATTTGCACACAAAACTGTTATTACTCTGATTTGATCCAATGGAAGACAGGTACATAAAACTGTAAATTTGTGATTCATGCGTTGTCAAGTTTTTGAAATATAAACGTAATATCATTTCAAAGTGGGCCGTTGCTTAAGTTGTATTTTGTAAAGGTATTCTAGGTTTTAGCATCGTTAGTATAGGTCCAAGGTTTTAGACACGGGATGTAGTTTTCACCTATTTTGAATTTGATAGTGTCCAACCGTAGCAAAGTTTGCTCTTGACAATCGTCCATCTGCACTGATCAGTTGTTAACCTTCCAAACTTTGCGCCAGGGTAAACTATTGCCACCCCCAAAACATTCCCAGACTCAAACAACAACCGAAAATGGGGGAGGGGGGGGATAGGGGCGATGACGATCCGGAAACATTCTTAGTCTGCTCTCCCCCCCCCCCCACCAAAACGAAACTAAAACAAAAATCCCGGCCAAACAATAACTGGCAAGCGGGAGCAAGAGGCTGACGAAGACAAATATATTTTCCTAGCCAACAGCATCCGACAAGCGGGGAGCATAGGGGCCGACGGCGAAGAAAAAACACCCCCCCCCCGAAAAAAAAAAAAACCCCAGCAAAAACAATATGGGAGAGGGGGGGGGGGCGAAATTTTTGACAAACAGTAAAATCCCCTTAATTTTAATAAAGGGGATGTTCATGGTCAATTTACCGACTGGCAAAAATGAAAATGCTGACTGGTTGCGTGAATTTTCCGACTACGAACATTAATGGGGGTGTCACCCCCATACCCCCCTCTAGTGACGGCCCTGATCATACGTCTGGTTTTTGCAGAAAATAAGAATAATCGACTTAGGAAAATGGCGAAATTAAAATAAAAAAGAAGATGAGTGAGTTCATTATGGTCTCAGTCACATTTGACTGCGGACACCGTACGATACCTTTATATCAGTCCAGTAGCCCTGCAGTCTCCTCAGCCTCTTCACAGATATAGTACGATCAGTTTCGTGAAACCCTGCGATTGCTGTACGAGGATCGTACGATGACCCCATGAGGTTGCAACCTCTGTACGATTTTTTTTGCCCCTTCCCAAATAGCCTGGTCACATTTGGCCTACGATGACCTTAAGGGGTCCCTAAACTCATCGTATCTTCCATATCGTACGATCTCCATACGGCGACAAGCTTTGACTGTACGATTTTCGTACGATTTCATGGACTCCCGAAGGGCATCGTAGTCTCTACAATTTTGTTTAGCGTGAAGCTTTGACAAATTTTTAAACTCGTAAGCCTGTAGCCCGTAGACTTATCGTACATGGCGTCGTACGATCGAAGCAGGACATCGCACCGAGGCTTTGCGCTGATCGTGCAGTCATTGTACGATATCGGCTATTGTAGTGGGTACTTGAACACTCAAAATGACATAATGGCTATACACAATCTCTGTGCAGCAGCTGCAACTACACGATATCGTATGATTTCTGTACGATATCGTACAATCTCTGTATGATATCGAACGATCTGTGAAGAGGCTGAGGAGACTACAGGGCTATCGTACGATCTCTGTATGATAGCTGTACGATCTTCGTATAGCCTCTGCACCGGCCCGATCTCAAAGCCCGCACAAGAAATCGCACGATACTCGTGGTACATCGTAGCCCGTCGCCATCTGCGACGCCCCCAAAATCGCACGATAAATCGTAAATAAAGTTATCGTACGATCAAATGGACCTATGCTTTAACCGATATCGTACGATGATTGTATAATCAGCGCACAGCCTCGGTGCGATGTCCCTGCGTCGATCGTACAATGTCATCTACGATAAGTCTCCGGGCTACGGGCTTACGATTTTTAAAAATTTGCCAAATTTCACACTAAACAGAAATCGTAGAGGCTACGATTCCCGTGGGGAGCCAGTAAAATCGTGCGAAATCGTACAGTCAAAGCTTGTCACCCGAGGGAGATCATACGATAGATACGATGAGTTTACGGGTTCTGTGAGGTCCTCGTAGACCAAATGTGACCTAGGCTTATGTAATGCTAGTTTCACACTACCGATCTGTCAACTCGATCAGGCCCGATCAAGCCAATTTTTAACCTGGTTTGTCTAGCTCGGCAATGTAATCGTGGTCAGTCTACCTTGATCGGTATGATCGACAACGCCCTGGCTACCAACTCGAATATTCTTGGCATACTAAAAATATTCGAGTAGGTAACCAGAACGATATCGATCAAGGCAGACGGACGCCGATCATGGTAGATTGACCCCGATTACCGGCCGAACTAGACCGAAAAGGCCAAAAATTGGCTTGATCGGGCCTGATCGAGTTGACAGATCAGTAATGTGAACCTAGCATTATGGAGAAATGCATAAAATTCGAGCAGATATTTCACACATATTTGCACATTTCCCGGCATTATTTCAGAATGGGTCTCTAACTAACCTTCTGCCTGAATATAGTCATTCTTTATGTCTACCACAATCGAAAACTTTTGCTTTCAAATTAGACACGGGTGGTTTTTCGTTTCTCTTGTGCATTACCTGTAGAGGGAGAAGAAACGACCCTAGATGAAACCACGCTGGAGACAACAGCCACCAATGAAATCAGCGAAACCCCTACAACAGAAACAACAAGCACCAATGAAATCAGCGAAACCCCTACAGCAGAAACAACAAGCACCAATGAAATCAGCGAAACCCCTACAGCAGAAACAACAAGAACCAATGATATCAGCGAATCCCCTACAACAGACTATGAAACAACACGGGATGACACGCCACAACCAACGACTCAAACAACCACACCTAGTAAGTATCTACTGCCTTCTACGTCCAATATCGTATTCGTATATGGTATTTTCCGAAAATTGAGTTCAAAATCGTGGTATGTAACAAATATCTATCGGCCTATATATATCTAAATTATATACATCCAGGGCTAGACTTAAGCACCCGCCAGCCCGCTTGCCAGTCCATGGTGGGTGAGCTTTGCGTTGGGCGGGTAAAAATATTTATTTACCCGCCCGGTTGGCGGGTAAATTTGTCTAAATTTTGAGTTTATGTTATGTTTGGGCAGGTAACTTTGAAAAGTTACTCCATCCAAAGGATGCTGGTGCTTCTTAGAAAATAAGAAATATTGAATAAAAGGTAAAAAAAAAAAATATATATACGCTACATAGAAACAAACATACATACACGTCCATGCATACAATAATCAATGAATATGTAAATAACTAAAATAACTAAAAGAATAAATACATATATAAATAAGAAGTCAATTATTTATTCAACCAATGGATCTATCAAAAACCCATCCATCAATCAGTCAGTCAATCAATCAATCAATCAATCAATCAATCAATCAATCAATCAAACAAACAAACAAACAATCAATCAATCAATCAATCAATCAATCAATCAATCAATCAATCAATCAATCAATCAATCAATCAATCAATCAATCAATCAATCAATCAATCAATCAATCAATGGCTGCACGTTCTGTTTTCTTTGTAGTACCATGTGGCGGATTATGTGATCCTTGGTCCGAGCAGTGCGTCGACTCTAGTTGCGAGTGCCTGGTACCCGCTTCTACACCTGATGGAGATTCATGTGCCGGTAATAGATAGAGAGACAGATGGATGGAAAGATGGATAGATGGACAAATAGATTGTGTTGAAATAATACAAATTGCATAAATATATATATATAGAGAGAGAGAGAGAGAAAGAATGACATGTGAACCGAGAACGATAGGTAGAAGAACAGAGAGAAAGAAATAAAGAAACATAATGTAAATACAGTATAGATAGATAGATAGATAGATAGATAGATAGATAGATAGATAGATAGATAGATAGATAGATAGACAGAGAGGCATCGAACGAGAGTCAGATAGGTAGTTTAGAGGAAGGTGACGATAAATTGATAAATTTGAATAAAAACCTATTTTCAGAGAGATTAATAGAAACAGAGATACCTATGTTACAGGCACCCAGACGGATAGAAAGGTTGATAGATAAATAAATATATAGATGAATTAAGACATAATTAGATAGATAGATAGATAGATAGAGAGAGAGAGATAGGTATGTAAATAGATAGATAGATAGATGGATGGAAAGATGGAAAGATAGATATATGGAAGTATTCAAGTATACTGGGTTGATTACAATTACTAAGTAAACTATCCAGAGCATAGTACTGTACATGTATAGTACAGCTTGTCTAAAAAAATTGCAAGTAAAAAGCGCCCTTTTTGACAATTAGAAAATTCTGCTGTGACACGTGCTTACGTCAACAACAAGGACAAATTTGTTTTAATTTGGAGATACGTTTAGTTTAAAACAAAAGGGTAAATCACAATTGTGCCACATTTTCAGGAAGAGAGACTGATATTATAACTTACTGTAGTAAAAGTGGCACATTTGTGATTTTACCCTCTCGTTGTTAACTAAATGTATTTCAGGATTGAAGCAAGCAAACTGACCAAGACAAACAACATTTGAAAGATGGGACTTTGCTTTTGACGAGGACGTAACCATCATGTCACAAAAAATATTTTCAAATTGCCAAAGAGGGCGCTTTTCACTTGCACATTTTTTGAGACATGCTGTAAACAGGATAATTCAACAATGATGGCAGCTTATTGTTTATCATGCGTACTTTTCATTTTAATCATAATGATTTGAATAATTGTTTGTTACCTCTTTCTAGATCCTTGTACAGATAGATGTGACCCCATCACCGAGATTTGTACGCAAAATGCCACCTACGGGTATGATTGTCATTGCCGACCAGGCTACTACAGATCTGGATCTGAATGTGTTGGTAATCAATGACTGCTTTCAATTTTGAATCAGCAAAAATTCCATTCAAAGCATCCATCTTCTTTTCTCATTTGTCTTTCCGCCAATCTTCCCTGTGAATACACATATTCACCGGTCCCCCCTTTTTCAAAAAGTCCCCGCCTCCCGACCCATTAAAAAAAAAAAAAAAAAACTTAGCGTATACTCCTCATTTACAAGTCAATGTGAAATGTTATTTTACAGACTAGACTTGAAAGATTCCGTAAAAAAGTATTATGATAATTTAAAGATTGATTCCAGGATTTGTAAGTCCATCACTTCCCTTCATTATTAATACAAACGGTAGTTTAGTACTTACAAATGGTGTGTTGAAAGTTTGAGATCCATACGTCACCAATTTGTTGCTTTATGAGAAAAACTAAGAACGATATGCTGCCAGAATATTGTTCTTTCCGCGAGTTTAAATCTTGCTCAAATTGCGGATGACGGTTCGCATGACCAGTGGAGCACACTGATTGGTTAAACGGCTAAAATCCGCGCGACAATTTTGGAACTAACGGAACGGTCAGTGCACGTTAACGTCACTGTGTAAATTTTGAAGTTTAAATGTGCAGATTTTCACCATAACTACGTATTCTACCCAACGGTTCTGTGACAGGTGTTTATTTATACTAATCTTCACATTGTGAACGATTTGAGCTGATTTCATTCATTTTGCCGTTGTCTGGCGTGCAAATCCCGTACTCTGTCTTTAAGTGTTTGATGCACACACTTGTTTGGGAGCTCTGTGACAATGACGTCATGCGATAGCGATATTTTTTTCATGATGACGACATAACCAAAGAATTAAAATCGCAACGTGCATTTTTCAAAGATGTACAGCGAACCAATTATATTCAGGTGATGCGGTTAGCACAAATGCCCGATGTGGGTCTATGTTGGGTGTTATTTTGGTGTATCGGGTGCACTCTAAAAAAGATTCGCAAAAGGTTTCCTTTAGAACCATTTTGTCACAATACCAACATCATATTTTTGCAACACAATTTTTTGGTATGTAATCATGGTTCTCCATGGCATCAATTAGGGCAGAGTGGTGCTGATGAGAATCATTTTAATGTCAAACTGATGCTAATAAAACACCCCTCCCCCCCCCAAAAAAAAAAAAAAAATGGTGTCGTTATTGTGACAAAATGGAACCATTTAAGAACTTTTTTTCTAAGAGTGTATCATTTAAGATTTTTTTTCTTAGAGTGTATATTGCGTACAAATTTAATTTAATATTTAATTGTGGGCAAAATATTACCACCCAAACAATTACCCCCTGGATAATGACCCCCTAGGACAACTACCAAAAAGACTATTGTCATAGCAGTAATTATCCTGTGGGGGATTGTTCTGGATGGTACAGTAATTGCATTGGGGGAATTGTCCATGGAAATTGTCATCGAGGGTAGTTTTCCGAGGGAATTGTCTTCGAGGGGTAATTATCCTTGGTGGAAATCGTCGGGGGGGGGGAGAGGGTAATTGTCCGTGGTGATAATTGTCCTTGGTGGCAATTGTCCGAGAGAATTATCCTTGGAGATAATTGTTCTTGGTGGTAACTGTTCGGGAGGGAGGAATTTTCCTTGGGGGAATTGTTTTTGGTGGTAATTGTCCCCGGGCAATTGTCCTTGAGGGGTAATTGTCCTTGGTGGCAATTGTCCTTGGTGGTAATTGTCCTTGGTGGTAATTATCCGGGCATAGATGTCCAGGGGTAGATGTCCTAAGCACTTCACCGAATCGTTTACGTATCGTGAACATCTGAATAGATAATCATTATTCCAGTCTGCTTCTGTGAAGCATTCTACTTACTCTTTATTTTTCGTTACCCAGATTCCCTTGCGTTTCAAACCATGTTTGAAATAGAGAAAATCAACGGAAATGAGGTTGAATATAACGCGAGTCTTGAGGATCCCGACAGTCAGTACTACAAACAACTCGAAACTGAAATATGTGATGTGGTAAGTGATATGAATTGTTTCATATCTATACATTTTTGGAGGGTGTAAGTTTGATTTTACTATTATGTAAGAGATAGTTAAGATAGAGATAGATAAAGATAGTTAAGTAGCAAATACAAACTTGAAAATAACACAAGCAACGATCATTTCATTTTATCCTTCATGTCATTATAAGTAACTAATGTCAGTAAAGTCTTTTCTTGAATGTGTAGATGTATACTAGTTGGAAATATGTCAGAACTATGCAATAGGCCACGGGGTGTTAAACCGAGCTCAGTTACAGTCTTAGTCATCGATCCCAGCATGTCCATGTACGACATGTAGCGCAATTTCATCTTATAATCTCGGAGGCATAATATAAACATGCTAAAATGTAAGCTATTATGAATTGTTTTGGGGAAAGGAAAGCACATTATTATACAACATGAGTGTAGGGGAGGAAAACAGTATGATCCGTTTCATTCGAAAGTGTGATTGTGGTATTAATACCCTATAGGTCGGAAATACTATCAACATCTATTTTTGTTCATGTACAGGCTGGCGCTATCTATGATAATATCACCGGCTATTACGGATGTCAAGTTCTCGAATTCCGAAGTGGAAGTATCATAGCTGATTTTCAAGTCTACTTTAATACTTCTTCAAACGTCACCGAAGATACATTGGCATCCGAGTTAGACAGTAATATAGTCGATGGTACTCTAAAAATCGGAGGTACCACCTTTGAAATTTCAAACTACAGTGTTAGTCGTGAGTATGAGCCAGATTTCCTTTTCGTAATGTTTATTTCTGACCAATGTTTGTTCTACGATTCTGATATGATCCATTTAAGGGTAAAATGAAAGACGAAGTTTGAAATTCATGGAAATCCAAAGTAAAGATACAATGTGCATTTTAAATAAGCCCTTTTTAGAACATGAATTACCCCCTGGACAATTACCCCGAGGACAATTACCTCAAGATCCCTTTGGTAATATTAATAACGTTAAAGCCACAGTCTTTGATAAAGTCTAAAAATGAAGCCCGAAAAACATTGTATTTCAAAATGATGATTTAGTGTTGTAAAAAAGTGAAAATCGTAAGTTGACCGGATTCACATGCCCATTTCCATCCACAGACATACTGTGTGTAGATTTTTCTAAGCTATTTTGTACTCGGCCCGAGTACTAATTGTTTATTCATGCATATCTTGCCAGTGGCAGCATAAATTTCCAAATATTTGTATTCTAGGGTGTTTATTTGTTTATTGAAACACTACTGCGTAGCTCAGAGAGCAAAGTTTGACATTTTTTTTTTAAATTTGAAGCTCCACAATGTAAGCCAGTGTCTTTAATCACCAAGGAAATAATTGTCCAAGTGGTATGTGTTCCCAGGAGTAATTGTGTTTGGTGTGAAATTGTCCTGGATAATTATTGTCCTCGTGGCTAATTTTCCAGAAAATTGAGCCAGGGGTAATTAGGTGGTAATCTTTTTAATTAATTATTTTTTTGAGGGAGGAGGGAGGGTTAGTGTCATTGATAAGTAATAATCTATAGGGGTAATTGTCTGGGTGGTAATTCTCCTGTTGGCAATTGTCCTGGGGTATTATTGTCCTGGGGGAGGGGTGTATTTGCCCTAGCGTTTAATCGGGCGGTAATTGCCGGGGATTGTCCTTGAATGGTTTGTCCTTGAGAGGTCGGGGGGGGGGGGAATATTATCGGGGGTATAATAATTGTCCAGGTGTAATTCTCTAGATACAAAAAAAAGGACACATGCCGGATTAGCACATTTCTGACATTGGAAATTATATCAGAAGATGCATTAATCCTGATAATGAACTGCAGGGTTTCTGATACAGTTTAAATGAAAAAATTCAGCTACCCAAGACCTGCTTTCCTCATAGGATCATAGGAGCCAATGTTAATTTAAATAGTTGTAACCGAAGATGATGTTTTCTACAAGCAAATATTTGTACAACTTTTCAATCAAATATTCTACAGAAAATAGTGTGATTTAACAATACATATTTCTGCTACGATTCCGATATTTGAAATCATTTCAATTTCTATGAAGATATGTGATCAATGACTTGTCTTAAAAACCGCTTTAGAAACCGAATGGGAATACAAGCGTAAAAACAAACACGATCCTCGTCAAATTAAGAAAAAATAAAAAAATGTGAAGCGCATTTTGATTAAATATCTATTGATATTCAAGGTTTGTTCGATTTTCAATCAAATTAACTATCCAGAGTTTATTTTTAACATATCAAAATTTTACCTCTTTTACAGCTACTAATGAGTGTGCCCTGGGTATAGACGATTGTTCGGTAAATGCAGTTTGTACCAATGATGGTGAGAAGGGTTTCACCTGTACGTGTCGTGCAGGGTTTTCTGACGTCGAAGGCTACCTGCCTGGAAGATACTGCTTACCTGGTGAGTCATGAAAAGATGTAGTTTTATATCCATTATGCAATTGACTGTTATACTATGACCATACTACTCCTGCTACTAGGCCTTCTACTACTACTACTACTACTACTACTACTACTACTACTCCTACTACTACTACTACTACTGCTGCTGCTGCTGCTGCTGCTATTAGGCCCTCTACTACTACTACTACTACTACTCCTCCTCCTCCTCCTACTACTACTACTACTACTACTACTACTCCTACTACTACTACTCCTACCACTACTACTCCTACTACTACTACTACTACTGCTGCTGCTGCTGCTGCTGCTGATATTAGGCCCTCTACTACTACTACTGCTACTACTACTACTACATTGCTGTAACTATGCCTTCTACTACTACTACTACTGCTACTACTACTACATTACTGTAACTAGGCCTTCTACTACTACTACTGCTACTACTACTACTGCTACTACTACTACTGCTACTACTACTACTACTACTACTACTACTACTACTACTTCTACTACAACAACAACTACTACTACTACTACTACCACTACCACTACTACACTACTACTACTACTACTACTACTACTACTACGTCTTCTACTACTACTACTACGACTACTACTACTACTACGTCTTCTACTACTACTACTACTACTACTACGTCTTCTACTACGACTACTACTACTACTACTACTACTACTACTACTACTACTACTACTACTACTACTAAAACATTTATTGAGCGCAGTAGCTATGTGTATATATTCTTTTGCGCTGCAAGAGCTTCCAAATGATACGTTACTGCACGTAACAATAATGTAAAGCAGAAATACAAAAAAAATGTGTCCGCATTTAAAACAAGTGAGATTTCACTTTTAATTTGAAGCATTCTCAAGTCTGAGATTTTCTGATATTTAGTGGTAAGCTATTCCGTAATCTAAGGTGTGCACAAAAAAAGAGATTGGTCGCCCAGTGTCACTTTTGTTGTAATGTGAGGGGTTAGCAATATTAATGTATCCTGTGTAAAACGGAGGTTATTTCATTTTAAAATACAATATTTCTGTTATGTAACTAGGAGCCTATCCATGTTGTGCTTTATACACCACCATCAATTTTGCAAATTCGATACTTTGGTGTATAGGCAACCGATGTAATTCCCTTAAAAGTGGTGTGACATGGGCAAATCTTTCAAGCTTACAATAAAGCTTGTCGATGTATTTTGAACCCGCTGCGACTTTACTATCTGTGAATCTGATAATTTGACCCGTCACCACGATACCCTGATAGACAGTAGTTGCAGTGGCGCCGGAAAGTTTGGAATATACAATGGGTTGGTGGGGCAGAGTATTGTTTACGAACAATGGTTGCCCCTCCAAATCCATTGTCAATCTGAACGTTCCGGCGCGCCTGAGTAGTTGCACAACCCAAACGCAAGGAGAGTACAAAATATCATAATAATCATATGAAGTGTGAAAGTACATTATCTTCAAAAATCCAAAGTTTTATGATCTTCACATGTGGAAAAAGTTTTAATATTTACATATTTCACACAAGTATTTTTCTGTCTATGTTTATGTTCCATGAGATATGCGACTTTATCAGTGTATCGTGGTGACAGGTCACAAATACACTCTACGGTATCATTCACTAGACCAGATATGTTTGCAGAATGTGGAACCCAATTTCCATTTCCTTCAGGGCTGCCACTCAAAATTTTAGTTTTCCCCTACGCCGCATGCGTATTTTCCCCTACGGACACTACTTTTCCCCTACGCCCCAAATAGGCTATTTTTTCTCTATACGGAGTCATCTTTTCCCCAACAAAAATCCACTTTTCCCCTACGAAGGTACGTTTTCCCCTACAAAATAACCTTAGTAAATGCAAGAAATTTATTTTAATTGAGAAAGTTGACGTTATGATCACCTCGATACTGCGGCATGCGCGTGTTACGGTTTTCGTAATCATACGATATTAGTGACCAACTTGGACGATAGATTAACCCAAAATAATGTCTACAGACGAATATATATGGGAGTTCGTAGAAAATCTTTGAGGATTTAAGAATATTTTTTGAAAATTGTCAAAATTCCCTACAAATCATAAAAAACCCTACTTTCCCCTACGGAAGGTCATTTTCCCCGTAGGAATTTCCTACTCCCTACGGTTGGCTAAAATTCCATACGGTAGGGATTTTCCCCTACGAGTGGCAGCCTTGTTTCCTTACTCCAATTCTATTCTTAAATCAGAGCAAAGTGAACTGCGAGCATAGTTTGGTAATTGCCAAAGTCAAAACTTGTTTCAGTTTGTTGGGATTGGGATCTGGAAAATGGAACAGTCTTAAACTTGACCTACCGACGATTATCTATCTCCTCAAAATGTCATCATTCTCGTCAGATCGTGGTATTTCTCCACAAATTTTGGCTATTTTTTGCTAAATTCACCCATGGGGGATCCAGTTGCCCTTTATTCAGTGAAACAAGTGCCTATTTCACAATAAAGTCTGCAGGAAACTTTGACTTACGATCTGATGTGTATTTTTTGTTTGTTTTCTTCACGTTTTGGATTGGAACAAATATAACCATCACAGAAGGAACACCATATCCTAGTAAATAGGTTTTGTTGTTCTATATTTGAATTTGTATCCTTAATAATATCCTCCTCAAAAAAAAAAGAAAAAGAATAATAAGCAATAATGACGATAGATTGGACTACTTTTCCACCTTATAAATACACGCCAAGCTTTCGGTGTGATTTAACGTTTACATATATTATGATGTTAGA